>JAYMSY010000674.1:0-10996 GCA_036897685.1 Monsonia emarginata | reverse complement strand
ATGGCGGGTGAAGTGTTCCATCATATTCGATCGTGATATAAGGCGAGGAAAGAGTACGTGGCGCTGAAGCTTGATATGAGTAAGGCATACAATAGAGTGGAAAGACCTTTTCTCAGTGCCTTGCTCTTGAAATTGGGTTTTGATCCTGACTGGGTGGATTTGGTGATGTGCTATGTCACAACAGTCTCTTACTTAGTCTTAATTAATGGCAAGACGTCTCCTCAGTTTTGTCCTTTAAGAGGTATTTGCCAAGGTGATCCTATTTCACCTTATCTATTTATCTTATGTGCGTAAGTGTTCTCAAATTTGATAAACGAAACCGTTGAGAGAGGAGATTTGCATGGTGTTGTGGTTGGTCATAATTCATCGGCTATACCCCATCTATTTTTTGCAGATGATAGTCTTCTATTTTTCAAAGCATCAGCTGAGGAGGCAGCAGTGATACTCAATGTTCTATCGACTTATGAGAAGGCCTCGGGGTAACAAATTAATCTTGAAAAATGTGCTATTGGGATAATAAATTATCATGATTTCCAATTAAAGTGGTGCCATAAAGATGGGGTTTAATATTCTTAGAACAAAAGTAGAGAATATTATATTATTGCATTAAGTAGGTACTTAAATATTGAGTTTACAACTTGTGTTCCATATAACTAAACATGCGGTTAGGTACATAATTGCAGGGTTTTTTTGTAATTTTTATTTGAAAAGAAAAGTTCACCAGAAGGTCACAGTGTGAAGGAGAGATACTGTTTTTTTTTTCTGCATCAACTTAGGTATTTGTCAAATCTCATATGCATCACTTTTTTTTTTGCTCAAAAATTTCATGAGTGAAAAATATCACTTCATTTATATTTTGTTTTAACCATGAAATTCTTCCGTGGATTCCCACGTTGCAATTGACACATTTAACTCGTTTTATCACAATCTTAGATTAATTTTTCATCGAGATAGAGTATAACTAAAGGAGTAGCAGAATTCTACTATGAAGTTTTAAGACAATTGTATTCAAAAGATTCGAATTAATACCCACGGGATAAGCTAATTGAAACATTTACCATCTCAACTACTTGTGGTCTTTTATAAAAATATTACGTGGGTCATATTTGTGGTGACATGTTTTACCCATTATACTATTCAGAGATAAATCTTTAGAAATGTCCTTACCTTTTTTGTTTAGACCACAAAGTGTCTTAAGTGGACTCGTATACACTACACGATTAATACTTTTAGGCCGTTTGACATTACATTCTGACGAATATTCGTTCGCACAACATGACTGATGCTGAACAAAGAAAAATTGTATCCAAGTGAGATTCAAACAGAAGTTCTATTTACCAAAAACTCAACAAAGCTATATGAGTCAAACTTCTTGCTTTCATTTATTACTTTTTTTTCCTTGTAAATTCATTTATTTTTTGTGTTGCCCATATGACCCATATCTCACTTTTATATTTATATTGTGCAGGAGGTATGAAAATCCATTAGGTATCTGTATCACTTGTTGTAGCTGTTGAAGCAATCAGTGACATGGGGCTCCACTTGATCAACCAAAATATCAAATCTTTTGATTCTCTTCCTCATAATGAAGCCATTTTAATTTCTATTTTGCCCATCATTCATTTTCAAGAGGCCAATAAATCTTGGAACAAAAATATCAATATCAGATCTTATTCTAAGGTACAAAAACAATACATTGATGGCAAAGCCATTTGCAAAAAAAAAAATGCAGACATTAAGAGCTTTTATTGGTAGTTTCTTTCTTCTTTTCCAAGAAATGACTAAAGCTTGTTTGCTCAACAAAGTTTCATAATGTTGTGTGTATGTGGTTGTGTATGTCTGGTAAGGAGATAAAACAGGAGGTGAAAGGTAACTTGTAGAGCAAGAAAGCAATAGAGGTCTGAAATGGATCTTGCAGCCAGAAAACAGTACTCAACTCAGACAGTGTAGTGTGGGTTCACTTCAACATCTAGACCTCTTAGTTTCACAAAGGACTCAACCCTGCCCTTCAAAGTGTGAAGCTCCCTCAATCTGCGCCGCAAGTGACAGATCGTTAGAATATATATACTACAATTTGTCCCTCAACTATGAGTTTAAACTTTTTAGCTATCGAAGTTCAGTTGAACAAGAGGTCTTAGGTCCAAATCCTCCCACGTGAGGGGTATGTTAATGTATAAAGTAATACTCCCTCTGTTCCAAAATAAGTGTCCCATTTCTAAAAATAGTTGTTCCACAATAAGTATCCCATTTCTATATTAGGTAGTATAAATGTCATAGATTACTAATTGTATCCCTTCACATGAGAGTTAAACTTGAGACATGGTAGCACATGAGGGGTAAATGGTGGAAAGTTGAGCATAAAAGTGAGAATTCTTAATTTTTACAAATAGCAAATGGGACACTTATTTTGGAACGGAGGGAGTAATAAAGAAGCCTTCAGCCATCAGCTTAAGCTTTTAGCTGAGCTGGTCTTTAACAAAAATGACCCTCTTTGAGTCATTTTTAGATAATGATTCGATATGGGTTTAGGGTGCATAACTTTTGCTGCTATATTTAGTATTGGGGTTTTGAAACCTATCCAGGACAGCTCAAGTATAAAAGGGTTCAAGAACAAGACTAACCTTGCAATCTCTGCACGTTTTCTAGCTTCTTCAGCCATGAGACTGATGTCTCTGAAAGTGTGTTTCTCAAACATCTTTGTCTCTGCAGACTGGAGGCCATGGCGTGTACGCTGCTCAGCTGCCCATTGTGCAACACGAGCTTCCTTACCAAAATCCTTTTGGGTGGTCAATGCCGTCTAACATGATAAATAAACAGCCAGAATGTCATGGAAGTCCAAAAGGAAAGCAAATGAACTTATCCTGAAAACTGAGTAGCAGATACTAAAAGAGCAGAGCAAATGTTTAGTAAATCAACTGATGAGTGAGAGGGAAAGTTTGCTCACTCTTTTGTTATATACTAGATCCCATGCTCTCCCGCTGAGTGCATATCGAACAGCGAACTTGATAGGATCAAGTAGCATGTAGGTTACAATGTTGTAGAGCCAGATGACACCAGTCCATTTCCAACCTATCTTTGTGATTCCAGCAAAACCTATCGTTACGGTTGCAGATAGCAAGGTTGCAATCTGTAAAGATGAAAATGAACAATTGTGAACTATGGTCATGAAAATAGTTTTTTCTTTTAATCAACTTGAATCTGGGTTTTCCAGAAAACTAATCTATAAAAAGAGCTTATTCTTCAACTGGAGAGTTGGATTGATAGTGCTAAATGAATGGTTCTAAACAAAGGGAAAGATAATTTAGAGGGCGTTAGGATTAACTCATAGGTTAGTTCAAAATGCTCTGCAAAGGGTTTGGTAAGTTAAAAAATAACTTATAAGTTCCAACTTCCAACTCATAAGCTACTTAGAAACTGGGGAAAAAAGAAGTTAGGGAAACCAACTTCTCATTCTACAATTTATAATACATTAAGGTTGGTTTGACCAAGAAAAAGACAATTCTACCTTTACTTGCCAGCTTTTAAGTCAGATTTGAGAAGTTAATTCAAATGCCCTCTTAGTAGCTCAAAATGAAAATAAAAGAATCGTATCTGATCCTATTGTATCTCATAAATCATTGAAAGAACTTCAAATAAGGCTTTACTCATTTACCAGTTGAGCAGCAATGAAGGCAGAAACAAGAAGAAGACCAGGTCTTTCCAGGAATGACCATCCCCTGGAGCGAGTCACAAATATTAAAGCCTGGCTGATGGTACTAACTTGAAGGTATACAGCAGATGCAAGTTGTTCATTTAGTTTCTTGGAGACATGTTTGTCGTGGAGATTAAAATTTTTCTTGTTGAAGTCGGTGACACCAAAATGAGTCTGAGACAATGAGAAAAGGATGAAGAGTCATTTTCTCTCAAAGGTAAGAATAAATTCAGTAATCAAGATGAAGCACTAACAGATTTTGTAAGACAATAAGTTTACCATAAGAGATTTATAACCTTTGTTCATGAGGATAAATTACGAGTTTGAAAGGCACTATATTAAGTACGTTGAAGACTAGTAAAACAACCAAGCAAAATAGACGTTTACCGCAAAGAAACTGGTTTCATATGTTGCCCAGAAGAAGATAACGGTCATAAGGGCAAGGTAACTGCCAATGACGATTCCAGTAGCAAAAATTTCACTGAGCTTCCAACTGTCAGGAACTGGAGATGGCTTGACCCTGTCCTTGGATATTGTCATGATAGTACCTGGAAACATGTGATGTGGGAAGTTAAACACATGTAATTGAAGACACAAGGAACAATTCAGCATTCAAGCAACAATGTACAACGAAAGGAGTAAATGTACATACCATCATTTAGAATAGCAATAATGAGGACCATGAAAGGAGGGAAATCGAACTTCCAAAATAGTGTGAGCAACATAAAGCCCAGCTGCAACATAAAACAGTAACGAGTGCGAACAAGAATTACGAAGTATGCTGACCAAATCATACAGGAAAGAGAGTGGAAAACTTACCACAATACGGATTGTGATGGATACTGCATATATCTGGGAAAGATACAAGGAAAAATAAAAAGTGAACCTTTAAGCATATATGTTCTCTTACACATTATGCATCATTCAAGCCTGAATAGAGAAATCATTAAGTACCGTGTAATTCTTCATTCTTTGAAAGATTGCACGGCTTGTTAGGACAGCACTAATAATTACACTTAGGCCAGGTTCTGTCAGGACTATGTCAGAAGCACTTCGAGCAGCATCTGTTGAATCTGCCACAGCAATTCCTATATCTGCAACCTTTAAGGCTGGTGCATCATTGACTCCATCTCCTGTCATTCCAACTATATGTTTCCTAGCTTGCAACCGTTTTACAATCTCAAACTTATGCTCTGCAAGGAAACATGGAGCTAAATGTTAGAAATGCAAATAAAAATTATAAAGCTCGCTTACCATAAATAACCACATTTACCAGGAAAGACGCCAGCAAAACCGTCAGCTTTCTCAATGAGCTCATCAATTGCTACAGCTGCAACTGATTCATCCTTATGCTCACCAAGCAGAGATGATGAAGGATACATGTTTGTTCCCATTCCAAGCCGTCTCCCCGTTTCCTTACCAATTGCCAATTGATCACCTGAAAATAGGATAGGGGTCCACAATTTAGTGTGTATTTAAGATACCAATACAATTTGAAGAAACACAGTGATGGTGGTTTTTTTATGAAATTACAACCGTAGGTGAAGTTAAGTGGTATATATGCAAGACTTGCTGTTTTCCTAAATAAATCTATATATTTGAAGAGATAGAGATAGTGTCTGTAGTTTCTTTGAAGCTTGAACACACTATACAAAAAAGATGCACAAAATGGAAGAACGAATATTTACAGTGTAAGCATCTTTAAGCTACCTCATGTATAGCTACAGAACCACTACCATGATAAAGAAGTTTCACAGTTATCTTACTTGAAGTAAATGGACCATCAAATAGTATTTGATCATCTGTTCAGAGCCTTTAATCATGAAATTTGATTCAAGACTAGGTCTAACAGAAATTATTTACTCCCTCCGTTCCAAAATAAGTGTCCCATTTGACTATATGCAAAGATTAAGGATTTCAACTTTTTTGGCTTGACTTTCCACCATTTGCCCTCATGTGACATCTCACCTCTATTTCAACTAATTAATAAAGGGATAGAATTGGTAATTCATGTCTAATTTACTAAACAAAACAGAAATGGGACAATTAATCTGTCGAATTTTTAGAAATGAGACACTTATTTTGGAACGGATGGAGTAAGTTTAACCAACAGTTTTTTTTCTTCTGCTAGCAATAGTGCAGAAATGGTTTCATTTCATCTCAGGGCTTGTTCTTGCTAAGCTTGACGACTAGGCAGAGGCAGACTTCTATTTTTGGAACAAATGAATCAAATAGCAATGTTAGCTTAAAGGGTCTTTGCAAGTGAATCCTTTCTCATAATATATGTAGAGAATATGTTGGCCCCTTTACTAAAATTTTGCAGGAAGAAAGTAAAGAGCCTTGATTAGGTACCTGTAATCATCTTAACACTCACGCCAAGATCTAGAGCTCGTCTAATAGTTTCACCACTATCATGGCGTGGTGGATCAAAGAGGGGGAGAAGACCAATAAATTCCCAGGGTCCACCAGGACTGTCTTTGGTACCAGCAGGCACTTCCTGTAGATATGAGAACTCCCCGTTAATCCTTTACCCATAGCCATGACAGATGCAGACATCAAGGAAAGTTAACAAAATGATAGCTGGATTACCTGATGAGCTACTCCAAGTGATCGAAGTCCACGCTCGGCAAATTTATCAATTATTGAATGCACCCTATTTTCAATATCTGATTTGTTCCATGCCAGATTGAGAATCTAAAAGTCACGCACAAAAGGGTTTAAACTTCAAATTGGTTTGGAGCAGTATTATGCCATATTGTAAGAAACTTAAGACTTGAAATTGATAGTGACTATACCTGCTCTGGAGCACCTTTGCTCACTCTGTGCATTTTACCACCACTGTCAATGTATGTCAGTGCTGTCCGCTTATCAGTTGGATTGAAAGGCAGGAAGTGGACTTCCTCAATTCCAGCCCGTGCCTAATAATCAACATAACAAACTCAATCTCAGCAGAGATTAATGTGTACATAATCAATTAAGCAAAATGCCTAATCAGCATTCATGAACTAAGTTTAATAGCCACTCCAGTGAGGAGTTATTAGAATGAATCTTGCAAAAACCAAAGTAATTCACTGGAATAAGAAAATGAAATGATAATACAAAGGTCCATATTGAAATCTAAGCCAATAAGATGGATACCTCCTTAGGATCAGCCAGCATTGAGACAATTGCAGTATCAATAGCGTCTTGATTCTCCAGCCTTGATGCTCTAGCAGCCATCAATACGACCATGTTGTTGTCAACACCTTTAGCAAAGACCTACATGGTGTGGGTTACGTCAGATGCCCTTTTGGATTAAGTTCCAATATGGAATTGATCTTAATGAATCTTTTCACTCTATAAGAAAATGGATCCATGCTATTCTTTCACCTACAGAATATTTTACAACATTATTGAAATCATCCTTGTGCAATGTAACTATTGTACAACTCTGCATCTAGATATGAGTGATGGGGACAAAAAGCCGAGAAGGGTTCTTCCAGATGAAGGATGTGCTAACATACATAAACCTAGAGTTGAATCATGTGATGCAAGAACATGTTTTATCCATAGCGTAGAAAAATAAAATAAATAACGATCAAACACTAGGGAAAAAGGCAATAGTGACATATGCCCAAGGTTTTGTATGCAGCATCAACCTTGCTACCAGATCGAGCAAAATGGATTGCCAATTTGCCATGGTTTCTAGGCACTGGGCAGCAATCACCCCAAAGCAAAACTCGCCTTAATATAAGGAAATATATAGGAATAAATGCACCACCTCTATCAAATTTTTATCCACTGTAAGTTTGTTCAGAGTTAAAGTGCCTGTTTTATCACTGCATAGCACGTCCATCCCAGCCATTTCCTCAATAGCTGTCATCCTCTTTGTTATGGCACCCTACAAAAATTGTCAGCTGATTCTTAAGAGCTCCAACAAGCGATTTTTTACTGCAAAGAGCTCAAGGAAAGGGCATAAAATAATAATGACAAAGTGCCGAGGTTCACAGACCTGTTGAGATAATCGGTGAGAACCAATCGCCATAGTAACAGAAAGAACTGTTGGCATAGCAATTGGGATCCCACCAATGAGTATAACGAGTAGATTATCTATGCCAGTACGATAATCTCTTTCTTGAACTCCGTATATGCCAATGATTTCAATCAGCATACCGATGGCTATTGAGCAAATACAGAAATTTCCAATTGCAGTTAAGACCTGAACCAATCAAGCAAGATGATAGCCCAATAGAGAGATGATCAGTAACAGATTTTCTAGGTTGCACAGGAATCATAGTAACAATGCATACAATCTATATGCCGAGTCAAAGGCTTAATATTAGCAACATACACAGCTAGCATCTGGTGCTGAAAAATAAACTTGGTATTATGAAGATGACAAGAGTTTCTGGAGCGAACCTGCTGAAAGTGCCCAACATGTGTAGTTGATTCTACAAGATGAGCAGCTTTCCCAAAGAATGTATGCACTCCTGTTGCGATAACAACTGCTTCAATTTCTCCTTGTTTACATGTTGAGCCAGAGTAAACTCCATCACCGGGATTTTTTGTCACTGGAAGTGATTCTCCTGTAAGAGCAGACTGGGAAACAAGAGAGAATAATTAAGCTCAGTAATGATGTAAGTTAGATTGACTAAAAATTAGATATACCACATGCAATAACTGAACACAGACATTCTAGAATTGAGCACTTCAAAAGGTCATTAAATTTGATTTGACAAAGAAAAGGTTCACTAATGTGTAAGAAGATCAAACATGTAAATGTTTGATTACCCGTACACTAAAACAGACTAGTTACCTGATCAATTTTCAGAGGGTCTCCTTCAAGCAAACGGGCATCGGCAGGAATAATGTCTCCTAGCTTGATACTAACAATGTCTCCAGGAACCAACACAGATGCATCTTCTTCACTCCATGTCCCATCCCGCAAAACCTGACAAAAAACAGTATAAGTTAGGAAGAAACGTGAAAAATTGGCAGGATGGGAACACAGGAAAGCACTTTATAAATGAGATAGTTGGTTGAAAAGTTTAGGGTATAACAACAAGGCATAGTAATTCATCTAACATAAACTTGTTAGCGGCCAAACCTTAGCTTTTGGAGCGAGTCGTGCCATGAGGGCAGCAGCAGCATTTCCAGCATTATTTTCCTCAATAAAACTGATGGTTGAATTTATAATAAGCAGTGACACAATTCCTATGAAATCTGGGTAGTCTACACCTTTACCCTGCAGAGAGATGATATTTTCATAATCAATTAGGAAACAAGAATGCCAGTCCAATGAAATATGATATTCTCCTGTAGACAATCAGATATATTTTATGCATTTACCCCTCCTTGTGCAAGGACAATGGCCATTACTGCTGCTGCTTCCATAACCCATGACAGTGGGTTCCACATAAAGCCCAAAAATTTGAATATTTTACTTTCCTGTGCAGATCATAAAATATCACCTTTTACAAAAATGAAACATGAACTTTTTATTTTTTAGTGAAAAAAACAGAAGCAAAGTGAAGTTAAAACAAACCTGTTTCTCTTCAAGTTTATTGTACCCAAACAGCTGCAAACGGTGCTGAACCTCATCGCTACTGAGACCCCCTTTCGTACATTTCAACTTTTCAAAAACTTCTTCGATAGGAACATTCTCCTGTCATATGTATATTCTATATTAGCAAATATCCTCCAGACAATAATTTGATAAAGGAAGTTCTTTTGCATGTTTATAAAATTATGGCCTATAATATAGTTGCATGACTTTATTCTGACTAATCTAAGGAGATTATAATTTGATCTATAACTGATATATAGTATATGATATGCCAGCTTATATAAGCTGCTTCTAGGAGTCAAACAAGCACTTTTCCTTCTTCATCCCTTTTCTTTGAGTAGGCAATTTCAGGATAGTACATAAATTTAGGATATGACATTTCTGTGAAACTGAATAAAAAATAGTACCATTAACATGCAGTAAATATGACATCAACTCCTCTTACAAGGAAAGGAACACAAAAACAAACAATTCTAAAACAACAATGTTTCCTAAAACCCATCGCCAAAAAAATACATGTAAAATGAAATTTGTTTGTTCTTTTACAAGGTAATGAGTAGCAGAACATATTGATGTGAACAAGATTGCCATAAGTTATTGCAATTCAAAAGCACATACCAAATCAACAGTTTCCTTGCTAATAGCTTCAAGAGCAACTGCTGTCTTGTCCTCATCCATTGCAGCTTTGCTGCTTCAGCCACCACCCAGCAACAAATAGACGATAACCTGTGGATAGAAACATATGATCCAAATCCAATCACTTCATGATTCTAAACATCTCTCTTTCAGACCAGAAGTGAAGACATACAAGCCTCAATCCTCAGCCCTTTACAAGTAACAACAGTACATATAAATGTATACACTCAGTCTTCAGATTTCCGGAAGACAACAACAACAACTTCAACAAGTCACTTCAACATGCTAAATAACACAACACAACAGTAAAGAGACATTCAAATTCCATCTGGGTTCAAATTGTACAAAAAAATTTACTTCAATTTCATTGAGGCAATTCATCGATCACTATATGTGCAATATCAAACACCCATCTTAACAAACCCAAATCACCGATTTCAAATCCTCAGAAATCTCAAAACCATCAACATACTTGGAATTCGAAACACCACACACACGCAATTACCTACCAAAACTGGATCAACGAGCCGTCTAGGACAAAAACCCAGATCAGAGAACAACCAGACGGGGCCAAGAAGAAGACCCTTTGGAAGTCGGATCTGATGGCAAAGAAGAAGGAGGTGTGGGATACGAAGGGCACGGAGATATATAAGACTCCAGAACAAGAAAGAGCAAATTGCGATGGAGCAAAAAAGACAAAGCAAAAATTCCATTGGAGAGGATTGAGGCACTAGAGCGAAGAGTCCACTGGGTAGATGACGAATTGGAGCTTCTGTGGCTCCGTCAACAGCATATACAGAGCAACAATGGTGTTTCCAATGATGTGTGCAACAAGACACGGTCTTGTTTTCCTCCATTTTCCATTTTTTTCTGCAACGTTCTCTTAATGCTTTCTGATTTTGGCGCTATTATTTGGTTCCGTGTTTTCGTTCAATTTTATACGGATATTTATTTATTTATACTATTCATTCTAAATAAAAAGAGTTTTAATTGGGAGGATTGCCTCATGCCGGTTTTTGTTTCAAAAAAGAAGTAATTTTTTTACTAGAAAAATGGATGTCAGTCCGGATATATGACATTATATTAGTGTAGTGTACAAAACGATTTAATTTTAATAAGTCAGT
>JAYMSY010000673.1:0-11001 GCA_036897685.1 Monsonia emarginata | reverse complement strand
CTTTTGGCCCCCTAAAATAGAGTCCCCCCCGCCATATGGGACGGCCATGATTTATCACAGCTCTCTCACATTGGACGGATATGATTCGCGTTCCGGAAAACTCATACAAAATATCCTAACTCTTTACACAATCCCAAACTACTCTAAATCTTTCTGGCGGATGCTAGACTTGAAATGTCTTTAGAGAGTTCTCTACTCCTCTAGCATGTCCTCCAAGAGTGTGGATGCGTGTAGAAGTCTCTGAAACTGTGCGCCCCTTCTTACATGCTTCCCCTTGGCATTCTTTGCAGATCTCGGATGTGGATCCGTCGTTCGCAGATGCGGATCCAGTTCCGTCTTGTGTGCCCTTTGCGAATCCCGTCCTATTTCTCGGTCCGTGACCTAGAGCTCTAATGGTCATTGTCGCTGTGCGCGTGCGTGATTAAGATCCAATTTCTAGGGTTTTGGGTTTTGATCAATGGAGAGAACATAAAACGAAATGGCTGTGCAGTTTTGAAAGACCATTCTCAAAGCTGTGGGTCAGGGACCGGGTCCCGCTGTATTGACACATTACTAAAGGTATTAGACTAAAAATTGGATTTCCAAGGAAAACATGAAAACATAAATATACATTATCATTTAAATTAAGATTTAAACCTCAAAAAAGAAATTGACGAAATTTCTTCATATGATACATGGGGAATGCGTGTGAGAGAGAGTGGCAGATCTTCTAAGCTTTTTACACGTACCTTCTAAGAAGACGGAAACAAACATAGATCTCTTCAATATCAATTGCTATTTTCAGTTTGACATATTGTCTGAAAAGCTCACACAGGCTGCTCATAGCTTCATCCCAATCATTACACTTAAAATCTGTAAGATGTTGAGGTTTGGATATAGTGCATTGCAGAATCGAAGACAATTTTCCAGTTGACCCTGCTTTGTAGAACATATCAGCAAGAATGTTAAGTATCAAGCAACTACTGACTTTGAACTGCATAACCCATTGCGGAGGGTTCCCACTAAAAAAACTGCTGGTTGAACCAGAATCAGCCGATGCAAATTGGTTTGGAGTACTCTTAATATCTAATGGTTTCAGCAGGTTTCCTATAGCAGGATAGTCAGCACTCTTGGTATCTAAAGGTTGTTCACGGGGATTTGCTGTACGAAGACCCAAACCAGCATTTGAACAGATATCTTGCGCCCTGTGAGCTGGAAGCTGCTCAAGTATGTCAGCTTTTAAGTCGTCTGGCAATTGTTGTAACACAAAAGTATCTACTTGACTTAATGATGAGGGCATTAAATCAGTCTTATCGAGACCCAAAGTGGAAACAGCTCTATTAGAGTTAGAGGGTCCTGCCCCAGAGACAAAAGTTGGAACTCCTTGTACCTCCTCTACTGCATGCTGCCTTGCCTAACGGAAAGTAACAAAATGTTAGACAATCAAAGCAAAGCAATGAAATATGTGTGAAAATTGTTATTAGTTCAAACATTGATCCGCCAGTGAGATACCCGGCCAGGTTCTTGGTACAGCAAGATTCAGCAGCCCAGTAGCTGCAATTTTAATTAATAGCCCATGTGTACACATTCCTCATGTACACAAATATAAGTGAGGTAAAAAGGCAAAGTTTTAATATTTTCTCATCATCTTCTCTATGGATTATACAGATACAGGAAGCAAAAGGATGAGTAGCTAATTTGCCTTGGTCTCATTTTCTAAGACAGCTTGACCTTATCATATTCACAAGAAGGAAATGGTAAATATACGAAGATCCCAAGATACAACTCTAAAACCCTGATAGACCTGACAGACAGGAGTCCCATTTTACTAAAATACAAACCATAATCTAGACATGCAGGACTACTCAACATCTTGCAAGCAATGCATTCACAATGTTGCATATGTGCATGAGCAAGCTGTTACTGGGAGATATATCCAATTAAAAAAACTAAAAATAGGTTACCTGCAAAAACCAAGAACCTTGTCCTTCGTTTATAGCACCTGAATCGACAAAAATCAAGTTGTTTATTATGCACCTGGATTTATAATGCTGCATCAAGCACTTAATCACCAACATAAGATAAGCTCACCATTTCCCCTTTCCTGAGGAAGGGCACAAAATGGATGGCTGCTATTTTCACTTTTTCTTTTATTTTTAGCAACAAAATTATCTAACTTCCCACCATACAGTTGGTTTAGTTCTGCAAAGAGTTCTGGAGGAAGACTTTCTATTACTCCCAGATCAAGATCATGCAGAAGTGGCAGAGCTGGAACTTGGTTTAGGGAAGCACTATTGGACAGATGATTGTCCATTCCAACTGCACTAGCATGTAATTGAATCGGGGCTTGGTCAATGTTCTGCTCCTCATGATCTGTAAAGTGATTACATCAGTGTAAAAACTATGTTAGCTTGTCAGAAAGATTAATTGAGTATAAGATAACAACATATAATGAGCATATTCGTATAAGGAAATAAAAGAATTACTCTTAATTCTGCTTCAAATATTCATGCTTCCAAAGAATCTCTGTAGTGTCATGGAAAACTGGTGACACGGAACATGGGCATACTTTTTTTTTGTGACTGTTACTTTACATGTATACATTTGAAGAATCTACTGGTGTGTGCAATAAATAGAAGAATAATAACAGGAAATCCATGATAAATGCAGTATGCAACTCATGCTTTCAGGATACAAGGATACCAATCTTTAAATCTTAAATTTACAAGCCTGAAAAACTTAAACAAAACCTAACAAATGGTTTAAACAATTTAATAATAGTTACCTGTTGTAACCTTTTCCTTGGCTTTATGATTCATGTTACTGAGTTCTGTGCTTGTTGAGGCAGAGGTGAGCCATGATTTCAAAGAGTTCCTTTCCAGGCCTTCAAACAGCAAACTTAACAAATAACTATACTATTGGAGAAAAATGAAAAGATAACCGGCATTAAATAACAGTGAGTAATATCTATCACAAAAATAGACATATAACAAACATACAGGCCACAGCTAGAGTAAACTTACTCAGAAAAATATATTTACCTTGCTTAACAGTATCCACAGTTTCAAGCTTTGAAACTTGCAAGCCAATACCCCGTATATCCTTGACATCTGATTTAAAAGGTAACATAAAATTCTTGGGATATCACATCTTTTTTTTTTTGAAAAAAAAGACCATCTCAGACCAATAAACTAATTAAACACATGTTATAATATTAGTAAAAAAGGAGAACGTGTTAAAACAAAACCACAGTGAAACTCAGGGCTTCAAATGTCAAACCCCTCATAGAACTCGGAACTAAAAGCTGTTTATAACAGCGGGTAGAAAACCCAATGCAAATCTATATTCCAAATTATTGGTAATAAAAAAAATCTTAGGTTGCATATGGAAAAAAATTGGGCGGGAATGGGAACAACCCCTACATTGTATGTAAATGAGAGGAATTGCGAAGTTTTTATGATCCCTATGGGGATTCTCATTCCCTCACATAATGGTAATCACATTCCCATTTAGCAAAATGGGAATCAAATGTTTTCTAGGGAAAGGTGTGGTAATGGGAATGAGAATACCAATGTGGCAAAATTACACACAAATTTAGCAATTCTCATTCCCATTGCCACACCCTCAAACAAACTGAGCCTTATTTTTCCAGAACTGCTTACCCAAACGGAAAGACCCATAAAGCTGCTTTGTTATCCTTTGGAGCACCTCAACATCATCAGTAGCAGCCGGAACCTTATGACAGCAGTGGAAATAAACATCAGAAGAAAGCCAAAACTGTAAGATGCAAGACAAGTACATTCATGTACATGTCCAAGTGCTTCCAACAAGTCAAGTAAAATATGCTGTAATCGGTCACTACCGTTATGGAATGGCTCAAATTTTCACAAACTCCGTGGCCCATGAACTTAGCAGGCTCCCCAGCATCATTTCTCCTCTTTTTTATCTGGATCAATGTACCACAAAGGAAAATATTAAGCCCAAGTTCACTGGTCTGGATATGACAGGGTTACACAAACATAACTGAAAGCATAATAATTTATTTAGGACTTCTGGAGAAGAACCAAAAGTCCCACTAAACCCAACTATGCAAGGGGAGCACACTACACGCTAGTAGTATAAGAAGGCAACAGTGATAAAACTAAGCCAAAAGACATTACCTTAAGGGTAAAAGTGCGCCCTTGGACTCCACAACCCTGCAAGCGCAATGAAACCTCCTTGCAAAGGTTTAAGAGGAAGTGTTGACACTGAAAATACCAATGTATTAATTCCACAAGCCAATCAAAATGAGAACTAAAAATTTAAAATAAAATATAAGTTTTCTACATGCACTAGAATACTAACATCTTTCATTTCTTTGAACCTAACACCCCAATTCACTTCTGCACCGATAGACTTGCTTTCCTGCAGATCACATTTTCTTTAAGCAGGCTTGATAAATGATGATAATAGATTATATAGGAAAAAAAGACAGATCAGAGCAGGAAGGGTCTGGTAATTTTATTAGAAAGAAAAAGGATGCCTGTAGTCATCCCCATTTAAAAAAATCAAATGAATATGAGTATGAGTATACCTCACTTAATCTTATGCATTTATTCCCACTCAGCTTTTTAAATGCATTAAATGGGGACTTCCGCAAAACCATATGGCTATTATAATTGTAAATGAAATGTACCATGCCGGTAATGTATCCCAAAAGTATCAGAGACTAGTAGTATGGTAAAGTTAAGCTCAGTGAAACCTGAATCATTCCAACCAACCGATTGTCAACTCCTCTACAATAGTTCCACAGCATCTCACCAGTTTTCGTTCCAAAGTCCTTTTGAAGAGAGCTCTGGAGAACAAAAGATGAACACAGTAAATTACTTGAACATCACTTTACGTTAATACACACTATAAACACAAAATGATTACTCCAGGACATAGAAAATAAGTTGTGGTGGATATATATAAGTCTGAATTTTTTTCCTCATCAGTGACTACTGATATCAATTGGGCAGAGCAAAAAAACAGATGAGAAAAATATAAACATCTATATATAGAAATACAGAAATCGCCATCCCTTTCTACACAACTATTCATCTAAAGACAGCTCAGCAACCCACATGAAGGATTGATAATTTCACATCAATAATTTCACCTTGAGGAAAATGAAACAACTGCACATCAAATGAAACTAGAACCTTGGAAATCATTCGCAATTGTCCACAAGTTGAAATACTTTTCTTCTTCAATCGCTCCTCTAAAACATGGCCAATCCCTGGAAGAGCCTTGATTGGAAGTTGATGCAAATAATCATCCACCTAAGATAATTTAATTAAGTCAGTAATATATCACCAAAATCGATATTAATTGGGAGAGCATTTATTTCAAAACTATGTAAATCAGTATGTTCATGACTCATGAGAAATAATACCAATAAATAAAACTGTGTGCTTCCTAATATTACCTTCTCAGGAGGGATGTAGCATTGACCATCTGGCTTAGCAGTTCTAGTGGCGAGGCGGGCCATGAGCATATTTCCAGCTATCCCAGCACTAGCAGTGCATCCTGTACTATCAAGAATTTCTTTTCTAATTGTTGAAGCTAAGAGCTCAAGATTTTCCTCTTCAGAGTCAATGACTTCTAGAAATGCTTCATCACAGCTTACTGCCTACAGTGGCAATTGCATATTAAGAATAACACATCTGACAATGACAAGCCTCTAAGAAAGTGTCTCGAATTTGAAGCAGACCTGTACTTTATTGCAGTGCTTGTGCAGGATGTTGTAAAACTGATCAGCTACCTGCAATGCCAAAGTCATCTCTTGAGAAAACAACACAGTAGAGCAAAGTAACACACAAACAAAGAAAAACAGAAAATCCAGTGTTACTCATAAGCAATTAAAAGGACAAGGTGAACAAATACGTATATGTTAAATTTCTGACCTATGAGATTAAGCTGTTAGGTGGAGGGAAAATATTATTACTGAAGAAATCTCAAACACAACAATAATCCATGTGGGACCCTCTAATGGCATACTTACTTCCTCATAAGCTTCAAAGTTATAAGGAACAATAACAAGTTGGGGGCAGCGAGCCTTTGCATCTCTAACAAACATCCCAGCCTTAACTCCTGATAAATAAAATTGAAGGGTCACTTAGATTAAAAAAGGTATGAAAACAGATACGCCAAAATAGGTAGTTCATTCATCAAAGATAAAATGAAATGGTTCATGACCAACCATAATCTCGGGCAGGGTAGTTTGCAGATGAAATTTCAGCAGTTCCTTTTGGATTATCTGAATGACATACAGCCACTGGTTTATTTTGTAGCTCAGGACGATTTCTGACAACCACAGAGACAAAAAAACAGTCCTGCAGTAGCATAATAACACTATCATCAAATCAGGGTTGTTTGGGATTAAGTTTAACTCAGGTTCGAAATATATGTCAATCACATTTTGGAAATAATTGATTTTTTCCTATTGCACCTAAATTTGATAGTAAAGAATGATGAATAAATTATCCATACATAAGATAAGATACAAATATGTATAAGTTCCTCCATAATCCTATACTTTGGACATTACCATGTCAATGTGGATAACATCAGACTTCTGAGAATTAGCTGAACCAGTTCCATTAGAAGTCGAGCATTTATATCTAGTAGGTATGCTGGGAAAACGCTTACGATAACGATTTCTCCAGGTTCCTATGAAATGCAGCCTTGAATACTGCAGAACCAAAGCTTGGTAAGGTTATGAATGTAGGAAGACCACATGAGTATATATAATAATTACAGCTCAAATGGTATTGAACTAGCATGGATGATTAATCAAGAAGTCCAACATAAAATTTGCAATGCCAGAAGCCAAAGTGTCATTAATAGAAATATTCCGGAACAGCAAGTGGTAGACCAAATTTTTATTGGATTTCATTCATCACCTTGAAATAGTTCTCCACGAAATTTGGGTCTCCAAGAGTTGAATGACGTTGATTGATAGACCCCCTAACTGCAGAGTTAGAATAATTTCTTGCATTTTGATCATCTAAGCAGTGGCTACTAACTGAACCAGAGGGTTGCTGGGGACTATGTTCAAGTGCACTTTCCACAATGTTCTCTTCTGCATTAAGTTTACTAGGATTGGCCATTTCTGCACTATAATGTTGTCCGATACTACTAGATGGCTCCTCAACCATAGTTGAGCTGATATTTTCATGTAAAGGTTCATCAGGTTCTCCCTCAAGTAGTCTTTCACGTTCCATGGAGTTATCCACTTCAGAACATGTTACACCTTTTGATTTGTCACCCTTTAATGTTGAATCCTCAATTTCAGGAATTACTTGGCATGTAGTACCATTTAAAGGATCCTCAAACACCGGGCTGTTCTTCAGGGCAAAGAATGATGACAACTTCGGTTGATTATTAGCAACCTGATCAAGTTGGTAAGGAACCCCTGGAAGAAGCAAGAAGAAATTATCAGTCCTGAGAGAGATATGACATGAATAGTAGTTCATGTCCGGCCATTTGAACACTAAGGGAAAGAGAAACAAGAAGAAAGGAAGGAACTTTTATAGAGAGCAACTGTTGATGCACAAGAAAGAAATCCCTACTGAATCGGTATTACAATAAAGAGATCAGTAGTTTAACTGTCCATAGTACAGTAACCAAAATTTATGTATACAGGCACTTGCACAATTCCGTAACTCTATAAATCATGATACAACCAGGCACCCGTAAGTGTCTTGATCAGTAAAAGCAATAACTTACAACTCAAAAGCTTGTTAGAAGCAACTGAGTCCACCACCCATGCAGGTTTTACCACTGGGAGTCCACCACTGAAGGACCTATTTTAACAAGTACCAATAAGGAAAACCAAAAGGTAAATAAACTCAACTTTAATCACCTCACAAGAACAAAACGAAGATAATAAGACAAGCAATACGAACCTCAGGTTTTTCATTTTACTATCGGGAAGATTGCTACAGATGATATGGGTGACATGATGCCTTGAAAAATAATTCTCAAATCTCCCACCGTACTTCACCATGTAGCCTCGCAGCTCCTACAACAATTCACTCTCAGCGTCACTAAAAGACAGAAGTCACAGAACTCAATGCTTCAAACGAACACTAGAACATGAGAATGCTAAGTTTCTAGCATTAACTTAGCTCACTTTACAGAGTTCTCAAGCAAAGCTAAGAATCAGAAGCAAACCTGACTCGATGGAACCGTGAATCCATCGACAAAAATAGTCACCCCATTAAATATAGGCTTCCCAGAATTCAATCCGCCATGAGAAGAACCTGAAGCTTCTGCATTGAACTGGTTATGAAGTTTCCGATTCTTCTCTTCCATGTAACTACACTCAGATGTACAAACATAAAAAAAATTAAGAAAATAATAAAAATCAAAACCCAAAAGACCAGAACTACAGCTCAATTTCACTAGCAATTTAATAAAAATTAAGAAAATAATAAAAATCAAAACCCAAAAGACGAGAACTACAGCTCAATTTCAGCAGCAATTTAATAAATTCTAAAATGCTAAACTTCATGATTCTTCCAGAAACATATTCTCCAAACAAACACAGAAATCAATCAAAACAATATTGAAATCGGCAAAAACAAAACCTTCCGAAATTGGAAAACGGTGAGCTCCGGAAGGAGGAGCGAGAGGAGGAGATGGAATTGGCACCCCAGGCCACGCCTAGGGTTTTCTGGTTGCTCTTTTTCCTCTTGCTGTTGCTGCTACTGCTGTTATTGGCATTCGAGGAGATTGAATTGAAGCTTCTCTTCGATTTTGGACCTGAGTTCGCTGAGCGAGACGAGTTGTGACTCATTTTCTCACAGAAAGAGTAACTGGGAAGATTGATGACCACGACGAAGACGAGGCGGTTTCTAATTTTACGGTTTGCCTCCTGATTCAAATAAAGCGGCAAAAGGGGACATTTTATAGGATCGACCCACGACCCGACCCATGCGGTTCCGGGTACGGATTCTGTATGTTTTTAAATCGATACTATACGTGTTTATGTTTATTTTTTTAATAGAGATTACTTGCTAAGACTCAGTGAGTGAGTAGAATATCTTGATTATTAGACAAAAGTTAAATCACTGTATAAATGTTGATGTTTATTTAACTATTGTATGACTAATAACTAAGATGATTCTTTCAACAACAAAAATAACTAAGATGATTTACTAGTTTGGTAAATGCTAGCTAAAGAATTTGTCTTACTAAAAAGGAAAAACTAGACATAAAAATGCGTTTTCTAAGTAAAAAAAGTTTGGAATCAATTGAAATTGATTTTTTAAACGAAAATGATTATTTGTTTATATAAATTTTTTATAACAATTATATTAATTTTTGAATGACTACAACATGCTCTTAAACATGTCAAATCTTGATTTAAAATTCGTATCCTGATTCTAAATTCGCATCGGAATTTATTATTGTGGATAGAGATGCGAAGAGAGATGTGAAAGACCCTGATGTGGATCTCGCATCCCTATTGGCATAATTATCTGGTTGAGAAGACATATTCACTCGGCGAGATAACATTTTTCTTTTTGCTTTTTTGTTGAGTTTTACGTAGGTGAAGACATTTTAAAAAAAAAAATGATTCTCTTGACGAGAGAACATGTTGGAATCGAGATTTTGAACTCTACCACTATGATAATCCAATTCCAAATGTTTAAGACTCACATTTTTGTATTTGGCATCCTCATTCTTTTTCCTCCCTATTGTACCTGCTATTAGAATATGGCAAACATAAAAATAATTTATTTTATCTTTCCAGACAACATTTTCTAGTGAGTCTTGAACTCATAACCAATTAGTCATGAGTACGAATAACGGTAAATACACCCCAAAATAAGCATGAAGCTAAGTTTCTCAAAATCTCAATGGCCATTGGTTTAAGGTAAGAGAAGTTACACATTGCCATTGCCAAGGTCAAAAGCCTACCCCAAAAAATGTAAAAGTGAAAAACAAAAAACCCCACCCCCATTTCTCTATACATAATCAATAACAAGAAACAAAACAAAAGTTACAACAAAAGCACCTTTTAAACCTATTTTCCTCCTTTCCCCTCTCTTTAACCAACTAATTACCCAAAAAAAAAAACAAAAAACTTCCACAAAAAGTAACACTTTTGAGTAAAGCCTTTCCCATTTGCCTTTTGCCTTCTCAACTTCTTCAAGCCACCTCCAAAAAAACCAACAGTAACTTATTTACAGTTCAGTGTTGATGATGAAGCACTGTTCCCCATGGCCGGTGACCAGAAATCAGCACCGTTGCTGTTGTCCACGTGTACGGTGCACTCCACCGGAACCAGGCACAATCCTCTGCTCCTCAGATCTTTCCTCGATTCACCCCCTCCCTCCTATACCCATCACAGTAAAAAAAATAACCACGGTGAAAAATGGAAATGGCTGCAAGATTTGACCCTACGACTATAGTCTGTAGTCCAAATCGTTTTCAGTTTTCACATTTGGTCAGACTTGTCACATCCATCCATGGTCCCAGTCAACTCTAGTAGTACTACCAATGGGGTCCACTAGATGACGTGGACGCACCTGGACCGTCCAATTCAGTCAGTCACTACGAGATTCTGATGAGGTTAAAAATGGTAACTTACGGGTTGGTGATTAGGGTGAGAAGAGGAAGGCGAGAGTTGCAGGTAAGGAGAGCAGAGGACCTGAACTTGGTCATGCAGAAACCTGATATAGCCCATAGCTTCGTGAAGCACTGAAGCCGTATCTGTCTGCAAATACAACAAATTATTAATCGAAACAGAGCCCCAGAAGGTAAAAAACAGAAAACGAAAGAAAGTTTCATTATTTTCTCGGGAAAATTTGTTCTGTTCTCCTTTTTTCCACCTTTCCAAACGGCGAAACCAGCTGTTGCAGGGCTGCGATTCTCTCTCCTAGCTTCTCCTTCCTCGCCTGCTGGCGTCGGATTTTGAGATGAAACCAAATAATCCAATGTGGGTCAATGCGAGCAACCAAATTAACCAGGAAAAAATTGAAATTTGTG
>JAYMSY010000672.1:0-11002 GCA_036897685.1 Monsonia emarginata | reverse complement strand
TACCAAACACACCCCACAAGTGTGTTTGGGACCATAAGCTATCTTATGACTTATTGGTTAGGTTAATTATCTCTTGTAAAAGTGTTTAGCAAATTTAAGCTCTGAGTTTTTAAGCTCTCTTTTAGTAAGTTTGTAAAGCAAACTTTTCAAATAAACTCATGAGCTTATTCCTATTGCTACCTTATTTCTAAAATAAAAAACAGTAATTATTTATGTCTTTTACATCATTTCATACATTTAAACTCATTCAAAAACTAATTTTACCGAACACTCATAGAAAACAACTAGTTTTTCAGATTTCAAATAATTTTTCATCTCATTATACCAAATACACCCTACTACATGAGCGTTATATCGTACGAGGGACCAAATTTTAAATTTGGGAGCATTGGTCCACCCCATGAACCCACATTGACATTGAGGATTAAATGAACCCAACCTAACTATCACGGACCAAATAACTTGCACCTAAGGTTCACATATGGACTTGTAGGATCACGCAACGTAGCCTCATTGAGGTTACTAAGTGTTGGAAGTGTGTCATGAAGTCAGACACACAGTCGCCACATGTAGAGATGTAATCATGTAGACTAGACATTTTATAGGTTTGTAGTGGACTTAGTCAAATGTATAGATTCGATGTATTGACATTTTTTTACTAAGATTTGGTATGTTTCTAGATGGCTTATAATATGCCAAAAAATATTCTTAAATGCTCTTTTGTAGTCGTCGGATCGATTTGATCTCGATCGTAGATAGGATGAGCCTCTTATATATATATAGGAGCTCTCTCATTTGTATTCATCAACTCAGAGCATCACAATAAAGGGAATTTAAGGGTGGGTTGAAGATTTAAATCTCTACTTAAATCGCTACCTCCCCGAACTGCACATGCTATTTCGCATATATGGGCGAAATAAAGCGTAAAACGTAAAAAAAAACAAAAACAAATGCAACTCGGCAAGTTGAACTTTTAAATCTCTCTTATTGCAGAAGAGAGATTTAAATCTTCATCTTAGATCTCCCTTATTGTGGATGCTCTCATTCACTCACTTATTACAAAAGTCTCTCTTTGGGCCAGAGATTTTTTCTCTACTTTCTTTCTTTAGAAGTTGCTCGCTTGTTTCTAAGCTTATGTAGGAATAAAACTGATCGTAGCCAAACAAGTAGGAGAGTTTGGCTAGGAGTCACGTGTGGTCGCTAAGTGTTAAAGTGCGGTCTTGTGACAGTCAGTATCAGAGTTAGGTTGAGAGGTAAGTACAAGAGAAGTGTCAAGGACTGAATATGGTGACCTCTTCTCGGATGTTCTAGGTAGTTTTTGCCATGCAAAATGATCTCGTACTTGTGGTTTTGCTGTGCTGATTACTACTGTGACATATATTGGTATGCTTAATGACCATCATTTATCCTATCTTATTGTATTGAGCTGGATGTCTTGGAGAAGGGCTGGGTCGAGTGCCTCGATGAGGATGGTCACGTGACATGACGGTTGCACCTCGTGACATTGACAGGCAACAATAGAAGCAACACTGCAGCAGAGAGAAAGGGAAGACGATATGTGAGCTTCGCGAATCTTAGCATGCCCAATTCCTCCACAACATCATGGGAAATTACTCTCACCGGAATGACGGCGACTGCGAGGGAAGGAGCTCAGGTGAAGTCCTTTCAGAGCAGCATGAGGCCTGTTATATAGATTTTAGTTTTAGCTCTGAGATATGTTGCTTTGAATATGATTCATAGATTAATGTGTTTTCTTTAGTAATGCTTCTAATTGCTCCACTTTTGTTTGCTTACTTGGTTTCTGGTTTTGTACATGGTTTAGTGGCTTCAATTTTGGGTGCTATCTATGTTTTATGGGATTGCTAAAAGGAAAGGTAGATGAAATGGATTGATTTTATTTTGGACAAGAAAAATGACTTCTTAATTTATTCACTTGTCTTTTTAATTTGTATGAATGTTGCTTTGCTTTGTTGATATGAATGTAATTAGAGTTTCATGTGGGTTTGTGTTAGATTCCAAGAATTAGAAAACCCATCTTCTTCAGAGAAAGAGAAGCTACAGTACAGACGATGATGCATGTGCTTATATATCCATTTATGTTTGAATAAATGTAGGTCGGTACAGTAGATTAAGCTTCTAGTCTAGTCTAATTTTTTGTGTATGAAATAGCAAAATTTGAAGGGATATAAATTATAATGGTGATTGGATTAGGTTTTGCATAATGGGGTTTAGGAGAGAGAAAATCTTTTGCTGAAGTTCAGTTTGCGCCCGGATCTCTTCTGCCCATCTACGCTTTCGTCCCCATTGGCATTCTTGATCTTTTTCCACCCAAACCTCCAACTTGATGTATTCCGTTGTTTGGTATTTATCTTATCATAGTCGCGTTGCAGCTCAGAGTAGTCCTGTTGCAGCTCCATCATCTGCGTCTTTACATTATCAAGTTCTGCTCTCAGTGTCTTGATTTCATCTGTTGTACTTGTACATGTCTGGCCTGCCTCCTGTTCTAGGATGTTGTCATTTTCAGCTGTAGGTTCCTTCCCTTGCATTGCTGTTCTCATCTTTATTTGCTCTGAGAATAACACCTGCAAATCAATCCATTTTTATTCAGATTAAGTTATGCCAAGTTTGATGGACCTATGATTAGTTTGTAGAGTTTCTAGGTGATCCAAGGTTTTAACTTTGAAGTCCTTGTGCACATTATTATAGCGCCCTATTTAGATTTAGGTAGTAATCTTATCTGGCAGGCAGGCCTAAAAGCTATAAAGATGTGAGTTGTGTCAACATTTTGATTCAGTTTACTGTATACACATTCTAGATATTATTCTTACAACTGATGATGCAGACAGATCTACTAGTTTTGATGAATTTTACCTGGATTACTGTTCTTAGAGGCAAACGTTCATTTTGAGCAGCATGCATGCATGCATCGAGTGACAGCTTCTCACAATTCATTATTTTACATACCCTTTTCCGATCATGCTCAGGTAGTGAAGGATGAGCCTGCAAAAGAAATCAGATTCTCAGGCTTATTATTTACTGGAATAAAATAACTATTGAGCGAGCATGTGAGAACAATGGATAACCTTGAGGTAGGTGTCAATGGCTCTATACAAACCATCATGACAGGTTCGAACCTTATCTGGCAAGGATTCTGCTAAAACTTGAAACCTGGTGATGGAGAGATTTGGTTCTCTTGCAATCTCAGCTAGGTAATTGTCTAAAAGCTTACTAATATTGACCTTTCCAGACCCCTGTTGTTGTTGTTGTTGTTGCTGTTGCTGCATCAGGAAATATTCTACAATCCTTTGCACCACATCTACGTCATGCATTGTGTGTTGATCAGGTGAGCTGTGCCAGCAGTTATGAATGTTAACGGGGCTCAAATTACTTAATTTAGTTATAAAATCTCCTCCACTAACTTGATATTTATGAGAAAGTTACAAAGTTCTAGGAAGAAAGAGGGTAGAATATTATTACTTGTCTAGTTTCCCTTGCTCTCCATGTTTATAACGAGGAATCAGAAGATCACTCACAGCGGCATCTTCCAGCATCCCCCCCACTCTCTTCTCTAGTTCTGAAACTAAAGCTGGCGACACAGAATACACCATGGCCGTCTTCAACATCTGCAACAAGAATTTACATGAAACACCTTCTTGTTTTGCCGGAAGTAAGCTTATGAGGCTTTCAATTATTGTTCTTCGTTCCTTGTTTCCAATGCCCCCTTCATCTTTTCTCCCACTTAAAATACTGAACTCCACCTCGTTCTTTCTATATCCATACCCTTTAAGGCCTTTGAACTCAGCATCCATGTCTGGCAACCATATCTCTGCATAGTGCATGATACATTTACCTATGATCTCTGGTTTTGTTCCCTTTGCTTTTATTGCTGTCATAATTCTCATGAAGTGATCAATGCGGAGGGTAGCCACATCATCAACCCACCAGCCTTCACTGACCATATCTCCAGTTGTTGAGCTGTCTCTGGAAGCTTTATAAGCAACTGAATCACAGCATCTTCTGGCAATTTGGAGATTTTCAGCCCATGGATACAGAGTTTCACAAGATTTTAAAACAGTCATGTTGTCTCTCCATGAAGAAAGGACAACAAATGAGAGGAATGCTTCTGCCTTGGAGATGAGATTTCCTTCTTCAAGTTCTTCTGTCATTTCTAGAAATTCTGCTGCACATCTTAGTCTAGCTATGTTATCAGGGTTTAAGTCCACTGGAAGACCATAGCAGAATTTCAAAATAAACTCAAATGTTTCTGATCCACCTGGGAAATCTTCAAGCTTGAGATCGTGCCCAAATTTTGAGGATGAAGTCTGCAGTTCAAGGCGGCCTATGTAGCCACATTTTGATACCAAGGGATACTGATGTGTAGAAAAAAATAGATTAAATAGAATTTGACTGAACTATGTAGTTGCTATATTGTGCATCTTATTTAGCTTATGTAGTACTAGAAATATTGAATTGTGCAATATAGGATATTCTAATATTTTGAACTTAAAAATGAAGGGAAAAGGTTTGGTATCTCTAATAAGCTCTATGGTCTATGCATTGCTAGTGGAATTTAACGATTTCTTCCCTGACTTTACATACCTTGTGAACATTGAAGGTGGTGTCTTCAACTTGAATCGATAGATCTGCTGGAATTTGAGAGGTGACGAACCTGCATGAGCCAACAAAAGGGTGTTACATCAGATCAGACAGGTAAGTGCTTCAAAACAAAAAGAATGAATACAATTGTGCGTGGAAATGTAATGTTCATGCAATAGAGAATCCCAAAACTGTTTATGCTTTCTGTGAGAACAAGATGCTGTAGTTGTCTTTCCATTGATAGATGATCATGTTGCAAATTCTGTAATTACCATGAGTGATCATTCTTCTGAAGTGTATCAGCTATAGTGACGACTCTGTTGGGAATCACGAGGCTTTGATTATGAACTTGATCTGTGTCATCAGAATCCCTTCCAGGGCTTTGAGGTTGAGTTGCTGGAAGGGATTTCTTCATGGTCTCTTAGTCTTCAGTGTTGGTTCCAAAAGTGTTTACAGGAAAAATAGCATACGGTTTAAGCAGTGATGTGAGAGTAAAGTGGGGCTGGCTCCAAATAAATGTGTAGCAAATCATGTGGTTGGCCTGGGAGTATGCTTTAAAGAGGGTTGTTGGCAAATTCTGGTTGTCAGATATAATACATACGTAAAACTCAGAGAATGTTGGCTATATTCTGTCCACTTCTGAATTATGGACTGCAGCTATCAATTTAAATATTGAAGTTGAACATGAACTAAGGAGGGAATGTCCCAGCTGATCATTAATTTGGATTATTTGAGTAGTGTAGGATTTATTTTGTTCATCACATATTTACATATGTTGGTGTCCTGCAAGAAGTTTTCTTTACTGCTATAGCTACATGTGTGGCACAGCTTGATCTGAAGAATGTCTCAACTTGAAGTATGAAGAAGGTTTATGTTATGTTATGTTATGTTGTGTTGAAGTCACTTTGGTGGCGTCAGAAACAAAGTTGAATTCGTTAGGAGGAAGAGCAACAGTCAATAGGTATCTTCTACTTTATATAAGTGATGTTTAGTTTAGGGCTTTGGAGTATCCATTGAATTGAATTGTATGGAGTTATCATTTTGGTTGGATATTACAGTATTTCTTAATTAGTAGTAATATGGATCGAGGTGGTGGTACAGTAGTTTGTTTTCTTGTTTGGGTTGTTCATGTGCTTCACGTTTTTGCTCAAAATAATCACATGAATATTCTAGCCTAAGCCTATTGGATTTTACCCCAAAAAGTCCACATCTTTTTTCATTTGGAGAAGCAAAATAATTTAAACACAAGAATGCCTAAATAATTGTCAACTTTTGACAACTCTAAATTTTGTTGACAGGATTTTGCTGCTGGATTCATATCATATAGAGTAATATCTGAAAATGATGTTTTACCAAGGGCAAAAATACCCTAAATCAATTAGATTTAACTAATGTTGAATCTAATTGAGAAGATATCCAAATCTTCTCAACTCAAATCTACTCCAAATCCAACATATGTAGTAAGGAGTTTTCAAATCTCCTTGCTACATATGCTCTTAGAAGTAATTTTCCTTTTATTTAAAACTTCAATTACAAATATAGAATTTGACCATTCATGTGCACTAAGCTATATGTATGCTTAGGAGCAGTAGGAACTAGCAAGTGTTAAATATACTCATCGTTCTGGCTAAGAACATGTGTTTCAGTACCACACACACTACCTACCACCAACTTGAGCTCCATTCGGATCTGGAAACCTTTATTGCTACTGTAAGCCATCTGCCTCTGAAGTCAACCCTTCCTACAACACTTATTTGTTCATTTTTTAATGTTGATACTACAAGTAACTTCAACTTTCTTTTTGGCCATTTCAAATCTCACTTTGACTTTAGGGAAAGACTCTGCAATGTAACATAAGAGAAGTGGCAAAGTTATTATGGTGTTCATAGTTTTTCACATTATAGTAATCTCATTTTCGTTTTGCAAATTTTTGTTTAGTAAAGGAGTGAGGTAGTACACAAATTTGATGATTTCTGTTGTCGTTAGATATTTAAACAAACGAGTTTTTTTTAAGTGGAACGTTTGAGTGCGAAAATGAGAAAGGAGAAAATGTATAATTCAAAATTCGAGAATTTTTTTTAAGTCACGGTAAAGAAGTAGATAGGAAGCAATTTGAACCTTTTATTTTTTTTATGTCCATATGTTTCAATGTCTCTTATTTAACTCACTCACGAATAAATACAATTAGCTATCATGATGATAACATAACGTGTCTTAAGACCATATTCAGACGGATCTTTATTGACAGTGTCTAAAAAAAAATTTGTACTTTTTGAGATTTGAAGAAAGATTCTCCAACTGTATAAATTGATTCTATATAAGAGTTCAACACCCTCCCACTCCCACTCCCACTCCCACTAAATAGATCGGCCTTATAAGATGGAGCCAACCCTATTGGTTATGACACACTTATTTTTGAAATAGGCAAGTTCAACGATTTTGACTAAGACGTCGTCGTCGTGGTTGGCGGTTTCTTCTCCAACTATATATAATCAGTTTAAGACTCGAACCGCGTTTTCTTTTTCGTCCTCTCTCTCGCTCGCTTCAGATCCAATCCTACATTCCTATGTTTCTTCATTTCAATTTCGTTGCATCAAAACAAGAATTGTAATTCCCCGGAAACCATTTTCCAATAAAATAAAATAAAATGGCGACTGTGTCTCCTCTCGCCAAATACAAGCTCGTGTTCTTGGGCGATCAATCCGTCGGCAAAACCAGCATCATCACTCGCTTCATGTACGATAAATTCGACACCACTTACCAGGTCTTTCTTTTCCTCCCCAATTTTTATCTATTTCCTTGAGAATTCGTTTTCATTCGTCTTCTGCGTGCAATTCGATCACGACTTGTTGATCTCTAATTCGGTGTTTCGATTCTCCCTTGGATAAATTTCTTCAAGTGCCATTGGCGCTACGTAGTTTTGATCATTTTATGCATATCTATAATTTCTATGTGAAAATGTTGGTGTATGTATTATCAATTATGTGGCTGTTTTGTAATCTGGAATTGCTGGCAGTGATTTGTCAATTGTTTGGTGTAGAGAGGGTTCATCTCTGATGCTGATGTTTGGTACATTTCTTTTTCACAGGGTTCTTATATGTAAAGTGAAAGTACCTGTTGTGTATTGTGGCACTATGAGAGTTTTTGTTAAAAAGGATGGTAAAAGAGAAACCGTCACTAACAAGGTGTTGCTTACTGTTGCAGGCTACCATTGGAATTGATTTTTTGTCAAAAACAATGTACCTTGAAGATCGGACAGTTCGCTTGCAGCTTTGGTAGTATTTTGTTCTTGGCCGAAAATGTAGATTCTCTAACATAATATTTTCTGAGGTGTTTGTTGCATATTCTGTTAGGGAATAGCAGCAGTCTGAGAATTGCCCATAATAGAGGATAATAATGGATTTGCCAATTGAAACCTATCTTTATTGAATAATTATTGACATGTATTTGCATGCTTGAAACTGATTGTCAACATAATACTAATACACTACCTTTTGGGGGATATATCCAGATCATATAAATCCATTGTCTGACACAAGGTCTCTTCTGTCTGGATTATATGATAGTCCATACCCAAAATAAATTTGTTATGCTTGACATTGTTGACACCGAACATTAGTTGCTAGTGTTGATTGCTCACTCTCAATTATTGTTTTCTGAATCATTGTATTCTTACTTTGCAGGGACACTGCTGGGCAAGAAAGATTTAGGAGTCTTATTCCAAGTTACATCAGAGATTCTTCAGTTGCAGTTATCGTCTATGATGTAGCAAGTGAGTAGTAGTGTAACTTAAGTTGGGTCTTCTATTTCTGTGGGTTGCCTACAAGCTCTTTCTATCACATTGAATTCAGGGTCTGTTTCAATCAATTTTGGGTGGGAATGAGAATGAAAATGGGAGCAACTCTCTCTTTTGTGTAAATGAGGGGAGTCGCAAAGTTTGTTTGATCCTATGACTATTCTCATTCTCTCGCATCATGGTAATTCCATTCACATTTTGCAAAATAGGAATCAAATTTGTCTGTGGGAGGTTGTGGAAATGCGAATGAAAATCAAAACATGGCAATATTACACATGAATTGGTGATTCTCATTTCCACACCCTAGTATAACTGCAACCTCATTGCCCATGTATAATGAAGAAAAAGCTACAATGTTCTTCAACATACTTTACATCCTCTGTTGGTAAGAATTAAGAACCTGCACTTGGTGAGTGTCAAATAGACAGACAATCATCTCTCCTCAGTTCATTGTGAATGTTGAGTGTTTGTGCTTGCGTATCATGAAAGTTTGTCTTGGTGCCTACTTTAGACTGCTTTAAGTGTCACATGCAAGGTGTCATATATATAGTTACAATATGGTTGCATACTATAACCTGTAGTTTGCTAAATTTCTTGCTTAATTATCATCATGCAGATAGGCAATCATTCCTGAACACTAACAAGTGGATTGAGGAGGTACGCACAGAGCGAGGCAGCGATGTCATCATTGTCCTTGTCGGAAACAAAACCGATCTTGTTGATAAAAGGTACATGATCGGTATTTACCTTTGATTATTTAAGCCTCCATGCACACACTTATTATTTATCATGTTCACCCAGGAGTTTGATTATTTGAACTTTGAAAAAAGTTGCATTGCCTTTTCTGGTACCAAAAGGAAACTTGAGATATTCTTTTGACACTCTACCTACTTATCTTGCCTTTTTTACATCCCTAATGTTCATGACAGTTGCTGATTTTGACATTTTGTATCATTGATTTATCATGTTCTCTACTTATTTATCTTGCTTTTTTATTGCATCCTCAATGTTCATGACACTATCATTGATTTTGTATTCATTTAGTGGCAAACCAGATAGGTTAGTTGTGCTGTGTGCAAATGCCTTCATGAAAGGAACCTTTTGTTTTTGCTAGAGAATTTGAGAAATGCAATGAGGTTGACAGGTTTGCTCCACATTAGACGGAGAAAACTTGTCCATTATCATTTAATGTCCTTCATTGGAATTTAGTTTGATATTAATATGGTTTCCATTTTCAATGCAACAGGCAAGTTTCCATTGAGGAAGGAGATTACAAGGCTCGTGAATTTGGAGTAATGTTTATAGAGACTAGTGCGAAAGCAGGATTCAATATCAAGGTGACAAGAACTAATATATAAAAAGTTTTCCACACAAAAAATACAATGTTAGCTCGCGTGGAAAAATATCAATTTTCGTTAGGATGACCCCATTTTAAACGTGGATGTGCAATTGCAGCCTCTGTTCCGCAAGATTGCTGCAGCCTTGCCAGGAATGGAAACTCTTTCTTCTACAAAACAGGAAGACATGGTTGATGTGAACCTTAAGCCCACGGTGAATTCATCCCAGTCAGATCAACAAGGCGGGGGCTGCCCATGCTAGAAAAGTGTGTGTTCAAAAGACCTGTTTTTGTTTACCCCAAAGGCATTTCAGGTAGATGGTGTTCTGAGATAGCAAATGCTTTATATCCGGAACAACTTGGACTAACACCAGCAATTAGGGAGAAGAGATGAGAAGGAGAAGAAGGCCCGTCCGATTAGTTCAAAAATTGAAATATGCCAAGGGTTGATAGCTTGGATGTGCTCTTGCAACTGTTCTTTTTCCCCGTAAAATTTGAGTGCAAGTTCTCACACGTTTGTAACTCTGTACCCATGATTCATTTTGTCATAAACCTTCTCTGTTAAATTCTGTGGTAAACGCAGAGATCATTAGGCTTCAAGGGGATTTTATTACATACAGAAGAGGCCATCCATACATTTTCTTTTCTTCAAGAATAATTTAAATTCTTTCTTTTTTCATGCTTTGTTCACACGAGACATTACAAAACACAAACTGCACAATGCCGACCCTCCCTAAACACACACCTAGAGGTAAGCACGATCCCCTTTGAGCTACTATTACGGGGTAGTCATATTCCCTTAGGATGTGTCGGCCAAAATAATACCCGACGCCTTGAATCCCTTATAGGTGGGCGAATGGGATTTTGAACTCATAGTCTCACGGTCATAGGCTGAGATATCCAAATTTCTTGTTAAACTTCAGAAGGGCTAAAATGAGCCTTATGACTCATTTGTTTAGCTCTTATTGTCTCTTATTCTCATTTAATAAGAAACTCATTAAAATAAGTAATGTTTGTTTACCCATCTTATTTCACATGGTGTTGATGTCTTTTTTAAATGATTGATTGAAGTTTTACTTTTTAAATAAAATGCAACTTATTCAAAATTCATGACAAAATTAAAAAATAAAAAATAATGAATCACAACTTATTTATTTTAATCTCATGGGCCCGTTTCAGCTCTTATTTAAACAGACCAAATAAGATGTGTAATAAGATCTTACCTCTTATCTCTTATTCTAAATAAATGACCCCTTAGACCTAGAACTCATTTG
>JAYMSY010000671.1:0-11005 GCA_036897685.1 Monsonia emarginata | reverse complement strand
TCTCGGCGAGAGAACATTTTGTCATCGACAATTCAGACTCTACCACTGTGAGAATCCAATTCCAAATTTATGGGACCCACGCATTTGCATTTGGCATCTCCATTTTTGAGGCTTTGCATTATACGAGCATGTTTAATTATCAACCTAATTATGATGTTGGCCGCTTTTTTACATGGAATTGTGTTCCACTAACCCGCGATTTATGCAAGCAAAAGCAACAAATGGGACTAATTTATGTTAATCCTTTTTGCCTAAGCAAAAATAATAATTAACCTTAAAGTACACACTCTTTGACCTTTTTTGCGCTCATAAAATAAAATAATAGGTTTGCAAAATGACGGTTTTGTTTTACGGGAAAAAGGTGGTGTGATGAGAATGGAGGGTCAAGATTTTCTTAGACTTTTCCTTGATAATGTGATTTGTCATTGGATGGAAGATGTTGAGGTCCAATCCAAGCTTTGGTGAGTGCAGTGAAGAAGATGATGTTTAACTTCACGCATTGACTAAGTGGTCAAATTTGAAGAGACTTTTTTTTAAAGGGAAATGAATGATAAGTAAATGGAGGTTGGAGGAGGTGGGGGATGAAGTCCCGGAATGGGGAAAAAGACATTACTAACAATTCACATTACAAATCTTCTCCACAACCACAAACCCATAATCCTACCCTAAACCCCAATCATTAAAAGGAACCCACATGGAAGGGCACACAGCCCTAAACAAATGTACTACAGATTGGGATACCAAAAACTTTGCTACATCACTCACCCACACAACACAACACATCCAAAACAACTACTGTAATAAGATGCAATCATGCTGCAAGTAGCTACAGATGAATGAATAGTTAGTTCAATGTCAATCATTCCCCAGGTTCACTTTCCTTCCAGTTTCATATGCTCTCTCTCACCAAAAGAAATAACATAGCACCTAGCTTTACAACAAATGCTGTCTCTAAACAAATGCTTTTATTAGTTCAACCAACATACACAGATGGAGGTATATGTTTACACTTGCTTTTTAGTTGCTGGAATAATTTACACAGACCTGTTCCATATAATACATATCCTTTCAGCTCTAGGCTTGCTTTACCTTGATTTCTTGCCAACAAATCATGCCAACACAGGCCTGACATTTCAAAAGTTGCTATCATGTACCGTTTTAAGTTACACAAACAAGCATGTGCAAAGGTGATGTTTAATTATTAGCGTGTTAATTAGTATCATTCGGGACAATAGTGTATGACTAGTGACAAGGAAGATCAGAGAAATTTTTAATTACGGCTTCAACAGTGAACTTACCATTATCAAATTGGCCAGAAATTCTCAAAGTGCCTTCTTTCCTTCAACTTGCTGTTGAGATTCTATGGAAATGAGAGACAAGACCCACATCCTACCAACAAAAAGATGGATCAGACCCATAACAATATAAAACAAAAACTACTAAGATGCCACAGTAACCACTCTTTTCGTTAACTTTGCCAATTAAGTACATATTCCGAGGACTCTCCACTAAATTTCCATTCACATGACTTCTGTCAAAATTCCCCAATACTCTACCTGCAGTCTTGAATCATACCAAAGAGTTTTTTTTCATAAAGCAGATAGAAGGGAGAGATGAAGGGACTTACGATACAGTATCCGCTGCACAAAATATAGGAAGCCTTCCCAATCCTGCACCTCTCCATTTTCTTCTTTGAGAAGAAATAATTTGCTCTGCCCCAGACCCTGTCGCTGTGAGAACAAACTGAGAGAAACAAAGGTTACAATTTCTACACCAGAGAGAGTGTGAAAACACCACTAACTTTTGGGAAATGAGTAAACAAGAATCAACCAAAAACTACAAACTATAAGAAAGACAGAGAATAGAGAGGGGGAGGGGGAGTACCAACGGAAACAGTATGGCCATAACCCCATAGCTCACTAGAGGCGAGAAAAAGAAGATAGCCAGAACACACGGACTTCCTGAAGGGTCATTAAAACTGTTAGTACTGTAACATGTGTGTTCCCAACGTGCTAGTCATTGAGCAAAACAGAAGACCATTAAAAATCACACTATATCTACAAAAACAAGTCATGTATGGCATTGTAATCACGAATATGAAAATAAAGAACTTGCAAGAACTATTATGTGGATCAATGAAGTATAATAAACTACAGAGAAACAGAATATTACCAAAACCAGCAAAAAATGACCAGTTAGATTCAAAGAAGTCCAGCCTTTTGTCCAGAGTCACTTCAGAAAGATTCCATTTATATCTGAGAAATTCATATATGCACTTGAGTAATTATCTAAGTCTACAGCAAGCAAAACTTGTAATTGAATAGATGGAGATATTAACCACGTACTCGAAACAATAGTAGGCATACATCCAGGAAAGAAGTAGAAAGTTGAGTATCTTTCCAACGAAGGGTACGTATCCTGTCACATAAACCTGAATATAATTCTCGAACACTAGTAAGTTTGTCATCAACAAAGCACACACAAGATAATGCAGTAGATTTATGCTAAATCAATAGAGTATCTGCTTATACAAAAAAATACATGAAAAATATTTACCTCTAGAAAGTAGAAGCTCAAAAGAAGCACTGAATATATCTGTTCTCCTATCCCAATCATAACCCTGTGCAAACATCGGAGAACAAAAAAAATGTTGAAATGTAATCATTCATTGAAATGAATACTTGAGGTCAACCAGAAATTTTACCCTCCAAGCCCAGCAGGTTTTTCCACATGAGCTGCACTCTGTGAGGTTGTTACCTCCTTTTGACTTGATCGTTCAGCTACAGAAGCCTCGGAGGTACTCATTGCAGCAAAGCCATACTTAGCAATGTCATTATACCTGGATCAAGAATTCTTTTAAAATTACAGATTTCTATAAACAAACAATACGATCTGGAAAAGGATGAAGATGAACATGGGAAACACTTGTCTGCCATGTACTTGCAAATGCAGAGAGTAGAAACATGTGACAACAGTAATACGTTCTAGAAACCTTAGAGCATTCAAAGACCTCTCCTTATTCATCCATCAGGAAATAGGAACCAGATAGCAAGCATATTAGACCTATCAAGGCTAAATTCTTAAGTATCATGAGGAAACCATTAAGGGTTACACACAACTGAAAAGGGTCAAAACCAACAGTGCACGGGATCAGCAGGGCAGAATAACATGTGGAAAAAAATGCTTAACTTTGCTCGTGAATAAGGTGAATCCTTACGCAAGTCTAAAAATTTGTTCTCAAGCATATGATACACCATCTCAATGTCCTACAAATAGAGGGTTTTTTTATATAGTTCTACCCCTACTAGGATCTTCAACACTAACGCACAAAACTTACAAAGCAAAAGTAAGAGAAGAGAAGAGAAAAGGAGTACCAGAGATTGCTCAGTATAAAGCTGAATACATACAATGGATAGAACCAAAACACCTGCAATGAACAATCAATCAAAATATGTTAAAATCTATCAACACTTCACCAAAAATCAAACAGATAAGACATAATTATGAAACCAATACTCACATACAACAATTTCAAGAGTCCGCCGCGTAAAATCGAGTAAAATCTCAAAACACCACCAACTGATGAGCACAATTCTTGAGCACCAAATTCGGAGCACTGATCAGGTAATATCAGTTGCAATGTTGGAATAATTACCGAATTCAGAATAAATATACTGCACAACGATGTAAAATACCAGCACATATCAATCGACACCGCAAAAAAAAACGATTAATTTAGGTTAATTGTATAAAATTACCTTCCTAAGAAGATGAGGCCGTTGAGAAGAAAGCACTGCCCGGTTCGGATCAGGAGCTTCCTAGACCTAGAGAGGAAGAAAACAGAATCGGGGGTGAAATTACAGAGATCGGAATCGAGCAAAAGCGTGGAATCGAAGTAAAATGAGTGTTTGGATGGAGAGAAAAGGAGGAAGAAACCTGAGGCAGAGAAGGAGGACTCTGTGGAGGCAACAGGCGTCCCTGAAACCCTCGAGGAAGAGGAGAGATGCTTGTTTTGCTTTGGCTATGGAAACGCGCGTTAATTGCTCGGAGACTTCCATGGAAGAGAACCAGAGAGAGAGAGAGAGTCGAAGAAGAGAGAGGACGGATATAGAATTATGGAGTTTTACAGGGACTAAAAAGAAAGTGGAACTTGGGCATAGAGATTGAGTTTGACTTGGATTTGAAGCGTGCCGTTTGGTTCCCTCACGCGCGCCGCCGACAGTTGAAACACCAGCGTACGACAGTTTTTTTCCGTTTTATAATTCAAAACTTGGAGAATATTTTTGTCTCTTATTGTCGGATTATTTGGGGGAGTGAGGGTCGTGGGTGCATATAGAAGAGATAGTGATTTCACATAGATACTCTCCCTCTTTAATTAGTGGTTGAAAGAAATGATAGATGTTAAATTCGTTCGGTCGGATGGACAAACGAAAGTCTCAATTATCGGATAGATTATGGTAAAAGATTGTCTTAAACCAATATATCTAGTCGGCGAGACTGTGAAAATAAGTCAACCAATCGAAAAGCGTCAAAATTTAAAAAAATATATATATAGCATTCGATTGTTAGACATGCGAAATATTCCGATTAACCAGACAACTGCAATCTCTACATGCGAGATCTCTCTTGCGAGTACCCACTATGGCATAGCTCCTTCTCTCCCCCATCTCTCATTCTTTATTCTTTTTCTACCATCTTCTCTGCTCATTATGGAACTGATCAATAACATTGTATTAAACTCACAAAAGTTAATGTATTTGACATAAATTCTTACCCTCTTAACTATGTGTTCACATATTCTTCGATTTCCTTCCCCCACTCAAACTAAGATGTCCTTGGGAGTTCATACATAACTAACTAAACACTTGAAACACTAACTTTGGGACAAGTTAAGTATCAGAAATAATGAATAGATATTAGAGCATCCACTCATGGTGGACTACAACCAATTTAAATCTCGTTAAACCTTATTTCTAGCAGAAAGGAGATTTAAGAGTTGCATATATTTTTATAGCCGAGTTGCATATACAATTCAACAAGTTACATTTTTTAATCCGGATTTATGAGCCAAATCTCTTCAACTTTAAATCCGTTTAAATCTCTCATAGGAGAATTTGGATTCCAAACCATATCCTTAAATCCCTTACTGTGATGCTCTAGCAATCTTTATTTTTATGGGAAGCAATTAGAAAATCAAGACTTGGGAAGAATCAATGATACAAAATATATATGCATATAATAATAAAAGTTTATCTTTTTCATTTTTACAAAATTCAAGGTGGGAGGCTAAGGCTAATCACTGCCTTACAGTGGGCTCTGTCTCTGCTGCTCATAATACAATAGTCTCCAATCTGTGATGCCAAATGAAGGAGCAAACGAAAACAATATAATCTCACTCTCCTCCTTCAAACTACACCCAAACTAAAAGAATATCATCATCTGTAGGCCGATTATGTCGTTGAATTCAGGTCGCCGGCAAGGTTTCCTACAAAAGCATGTGCCGGAGAGCTGGGAATGGCGTGGACAAGATGAGGACGAACAAGTCAAGGTGATGATCTCAGGGATTCCTGCCGCCTAAGAGGGATGCCTTCCCCAAATCCATCCTCCTCTGCGTGCTTCGCGAGTCTGATGGCTGATGATGTTGGCAAACCTGCACGTCATTTGACATTGTCGGAAAATTCAAGGTTCAGACATCTAGAGATTGATAGCTTAACAGAAAGTCTTTATGGTGTTTTTCAACAATTTTGGAACTTTAAGGTTGTGAAGACTTAAAATTTGCATAAGTGGAAAAAGAAAAGAGTAAAAGATGAGATGAACAACGTACCATCCACCATATCCTTTGTTTTGTGAAGAAGAAAAGTTCCGGACAGGATAGTCACGAATCCACACATTTCTGTGACTATCTGGGTTGGATTCTGTCTATCCCAATCCTATAAAATGAAATGTAAAGATTGAAAAGACGATTATGAAGTCATTGAAACCTATTCCGAACCTGGCTTGCAGGACTATTGAAATTGAGAAGAGGACTAGCTTGATAGTACCAATGATACTATTTTTACCTTGAACATAATCACGCTAGCCAAAATGGTTAGTGAAGTGAACATTACATAGTATATGGGAGACACGACTGCTGTGTTAAAAGTATCAAGTGCCTGCAATAAAGGGAGTGAAAACAACGATCAAACAAGACTACAACATCGGGATCAAAATAGATGATATGCGAAGTTCAACGCTAAGTTCATAAAAGTCCACAGAAATGGAAACCATGATCCATATGCAAAGACACCACTAGACCAAATAATGAAGTTGGTTACCTTGTTCAAGTAATTCATCTGGGTTAGCACACAAGTAATAACTATGACTGTAAAAGCCCACGTTTGAGGATAAATTAGCTGATTCATTCCCGACAATGTTAACTTCAAAGCAATTCCAAGTGCTTTCACGCTCATGACCTGCAAAAGGGCATCTTTAGAATGCAAACTCATTTAGAAAGAAACTGACAAGATCCAATATAGCACAATGCTTAGTTAACAACTGCCTAACGATTAAGGCCATACCGACAAAGAACCAACAAGGGAACAAACTCCAATATAGACCATTATATGTGTCTGGCCATATTGTGGAATGAAGTGAAATATAAGTACGAACACAGCTGTTATAACCAACGCTGCATAGAAGAGAAATGCTGCATAGAGAAAATTAAGGTTGTTAAGCTCATTTGTTAAAACTGTGACCAAAAGATAACACAAAACAATGTGGAGCACTTAAAATGTCAACGAAGTTATGGATGAATCAAAAGATTTATTACCGACCCAGGTATAACAAATACCTGGTTCTGTAGCAAGATTCCACACTTCTATGACGGATTCAATCTCCTGCTCTTGAGGAGCATGCAGAACAATAGTTGTAGAACCAACGACACACAAAACACAACCAAGGATTCCAAAAACGTGTAGCCTCTCTCGTAAAATAATATGAGCAAGTACAGCACTGTAAGTGAACAAGATGGTCAGAACTCAAGCATCAAATAATCAAACTTATAAACATCATGACTTCCTTATGTACCTGATAATAATGCTGAGAGCACCAAGAGGAGTGACTAGAATAGCAGGTGCAAATGCATAAGCAGCAAAATTAGCAATCTCCCCAACAATCACTGTTGCAATGGGAATAGCCCATTAGAAATCCAAGAGACCAAAATGCAAACTGACAACAACTGGTCTTGAAGCCAACTAAATATGCAAATATTACTTGCTCTATATAATAGTTTCACTTCACGTGATTATGGAGGTTTCATATCAAAAACCATTGATAAGAGTGGCTTTGTAAGGAGATAAACTTGCACTAAACCAAGGCGATGTGAGGGTCATTTATGATCACAGCATTACCCTTGCTTTCACGCGGATGCTGTTTCAATTGCTTGAACCTGTGACCTCTCACAAGGCAACAACCTTACAACTGTGCCACCACTCACCCTCAGAAAATAAACCTCAATAAAAGCACTAAACTATCTACGTGAGCATCCAAATGCCATGATGGCACAACAATGACTGTGCAAGTACTATTTAATTCAGATATGCAACTTCACTGCCTTACAGAACCATGAAGGATTATTTCCAGATCACTATTGTGGGCACATATGTTGAGCAGAATAATAAACCACACTACTGTACATGAAGCTACAATTTACTTGTCCATTTGTTACATCATAAATATTATAGATTATACCCTACAGAATAAGATATATCATGAAAATTAAACAATATCCTTCTCCAGAATTCACTAATTTAGTCATTGATACAAAAAAGAAAAACAGAAACACAGATTACTCACTTGTTGTCATGCCCACCCACCAAAGCGGCTCATATAAGTAAGAATAGCCTCCGACACCTGTTAACAGTAGCCAATGACTTCAATATTACAAGTATGGCAGAAAGAGCCACTAGCATGAGTACAGCATGAGCATATATATACAAATAAAACAATGATGAGAAACACAATACAGAACAGTTGTGAACGTGACATTGTAGTCATGTGATTCAAAGAAAATGCTCATAAATGGAAAATAAGAAGAAAAAAAAGTGACTGCTTCCTGTAACAAACAAAAAGGATGATTTGATTAATATAGAAAGCTTGTGTCAGCAATAAAACAAGGCCTCTTAAACCAATGGATGCTGGCGGCAGCCCCCTTCAAACAAGATACGACTCGTCTGGATTGAAACACAAGTTCTTAAATGATTCACGATTTACCAATATGGGGCAAAGCCGATGCATAAATATGTATGCTTTACAAGTTACAACCTATCAGAATGACATAACCCATAAAGTCCCGCCATCAACGAAACAGATTCCCAAAAAAAAAACTTCCGGCGTGAATAAACTCACAAGCTTGAGCCTCATAAGCTGAGTAGAAAAGAGCTTCTGAATCCTCAAATTCTAACATCAAATTATTGCTCATAATTAGTCAACAACAGTCCAAGCTCCAAAATAGGCAAAGCTCACATCCACAGCCACAGATCATCATCATCCAATCATATTTCCCTAAACCTACCCTTCTAGATCCCCAATAAACCAGTCTTCAACACACTGACACTGAAGCTCATTTACCATATCTTCCATTACTCCTAAATCAATTCCCACATTTCCTCCATCCCATAGCAGCCATATCCAAATGCGCCCCTCAAAAGCAAGACAACCCCAGATTCAATGACTACACGTGTGTCAATTTCACACAAAAACAAAACAACGAAGTGCATTCAAATCACAAAATGGGCACTTCAAAAAGCAGCACAAAATCACATAAAAATCCAAAATTTACGTCACCTGCTCTGATTCCGGAAGCTCCAGCCTTCTTCAAGCCCTTCTTCTTGACAATGAAGCTGGCTCCGATGAAGATGCTGGACGAGAGAGCCAGAACCAAACCCTTTATGTTATCAGAGGACATGCCCTTGTACGCGGCGCTCCACGACTGCGTAGCAGCGGCGGCAACAGCAGAAGCAGCGTCGCTCGACATCGCTCGCAACTGGGTACCTCCGAAACAAAGCAAAAAACCACAAAAAAGTCCAGTACCGGTCCCTCGAAATTCAACCCGGTTTCACTACCGAGTGACCATAACTGAGCTCGAGAATCGATTGAGATCAGATCTTGATGGAATCGGAAGGAGGGTGTCGGCGCAGAGAGGGAGAAGAAGAGATAGTTTGGTGGGCGGAGACAGCTTAGCGAGATTTCTTCCTCCCTTTCCTGGATCCAGAGGAGAGAGAGAACGCGCGAGAGGAGAGAGAGAAAAAGAGACAAATTTTGAGGATTTATTATTTTATTTGTCAAAATTAAAGGACTCTTCTCCGACTCAAGGTTGATGAGTGCTACACTTTATCTTGTTCCTTATTTATTCCTTTCTTTTTTTTATTTTACTTGCCTTTTTAATAACAAATATATTTTCTGCCTCATAAATAATTAAATATGATAATTTTACACAAATATTGGTTTGAATGGGCTATTGTTACAATATTGATAAATTTATTATTGATTCTTCATGTATATTTATTTTCCTTTTTAGGGATTTGAATTAACATTTATCTTTTTAGTTTGTAAATATGAGTAATGATTTGGTGATGAAAGTTATTATTCACTGTGATAACATAATATGGGTTAGTTCAAGTTGATCAAGTTTTGATTTCTTTGGAGTTAAATTAAATTTTAAAATAACACTATGTATTAATAAAAATTAGAGGTAATACTATTATTGAAACAATAGTTAAAAAAATTAAGATCAGACTTATAGAAAAATAGTAAAATCAGCTGAAAGTTACGAATAAAAGAAATTTAACTGACAATAATATAGTGACAGTGATAAAATGCACAGACGCGAGATAGAGATATATATCAAGTTATCATGTTGTGTGAAATTTTGATCCAATTAATGAAAGATGTGAAAATTGTAGTTGAGTACTCTTACTTTCTTTACATTGACGATGTGTTGAGTGTTGTTGCGGTTTAGACATTGAATAATACTTGCATTTAATTGGATTTGCATCAATTTCATGAAGCAAACAATTGGAATATTTTTGTATTTGTCCAACTATTTATCCACCAATAATTAAATATGTCTTTTTAATAATTTAGTGGGTGTTTGGATTAACTTTTTTAAAAGTAGATTAAAATCTATAGATTATAATGTATTTATAAGAGAATTAGTTAATTGTTTTGTAAAATACAACTTATAATCAATTCTATAATAATAAAATTAAATATTAAGGGTGATATGATATTTTTATTGCTCAAACTAACTTTTTTTTTCCCAGATTATAATGATCAAAATCAGAAGTTAAAAATACCTAATTTTTTATTTTTAGATTATTTCTGAGTTATAATATATTTTTAAAGTTAGCTAACACTTCATTGAAGAATTTTGTGATTAAAATTTAATTTAATCCGATTATAATCTAATTTAAACATACTGTTTATATTAGCACGAGACTATATAGCAGTGGGAGGAGGCATGATGTTTGAGACGAAGTGACCACCCTCTCTTTTCCTAACCGAACCAAGAGACAATGATGAAGGTTGTGTGTCCTTGGTCAGGGAGGATGCGAGTGCAGGTGGTCCCATAGAGATGGTACCTTTGCCTCTATTTGGCGGTCATCCCCTCCCCCTGTAGGCCCTTCCTGTTTTATCTAGACTTTCTATCAAGTCAAGGCAAAGCTCCTCTCCACTCCACCACCAATGAATCCATCTTTACTGGTCTTTCATTATTTGTTCATCATACATGATGTATATGTATACAGGACCATATACAATGGGGTGTCCGCAGTGACTATCGGCTGACTGTTGCAGTTGGCTGTCACTACTGTGACAGTTCATATTTGAGCAATCAGTTTTACTTTTTTCATTTAGTTTTATTGTCGGATCGGTGACTTTCATGTTAGATTTTCGACCTATAATGCAAAATGGTTTCCATTTGTGCGTTGAAGGTTGACGATCTGGTCAATTGAGCAGTTGAACCATT
>JAYMSY010000670.1:0-11007 GCA_036897685.1 Monsonia emarginata | reverse complement strand
TGTTGCAGAGATTAGTCCAGCACCAGCCGACTCAGCATCCCACATCAGAGGAGCTGAGTATTGGGAAAATCAAGTTCAAAGCTTTTGATTTGGGAGGGCATCAGATTGCTCGGAGAGTTTGGAAAGATTACTACGCAAAGGTAGATTTCTGGACCATCATTATCGCCTGTCTCAATTTCCTCCATGAATGTGGATGATTTTGCATGTAGTCTGTTTATTCGTTGCAGGGCATGCTGGTGATTGTTTATTGTGGTGCTATATCATTCACATTTGCTCAAACGACAAAACCCGTTTTATAGTTTGTAAAGTAGTTAATTACCTAGTAGTGTGGATTGTCAGTATGTATTGGGCCCATCATTAACTGATTTTAGTGGCATTAGTAACATGTCATGTTGTTTTGTCAAAAGTGAGATTTAACAGCAATCTGAACTAGACCAGCTGTTCTCGCTTTTATGACCTTTGTCCTTTTTATTTCTATTTGGTCGCCATCAGGAAGAAGAGGTTTGAACTTCTATGTGATAGGATGCTATGCACATGTAGATCTCATATTTCCTTTGTTGTCTTCGAAAAATTGTACACATTTGAAAAAATATATTTTTCTTTGAAATATTGTCTTCTACATTATGGTTGGAGAAGGGTTTAGAAGAGAGAAATTTTATAAATTTGGAGTTTATGATTTGGTGTGCAAGGATTTGGATTTCACGTTCAGAAGGTAAAGGTATTGGTAACTGGTATGGAACTAGGACCTTCGTGAAAGAAGATTGCGGTGTAGTGTAGGAGAGCTTCATGTTTTGTATGAGATAACCTTATTGGTTTTGGTTGTCTTCTATTTAAGGGGCAAGTATTTACATAAAATTTACCTTCCAAATATTCTGTCGGGAAAACCTTTTGGCAAGGGAAAATTATTTGCCTAATCATGTGGTTTTGCACTATAATTGATTGTATTTGCCAAAACTAGTTTACAAGTGCATGTGTTTGCCTCCATAATCCCAGATAAACTTATATGTGTTTCTCTGATTCATGGGGGGCAGAAACAAAATATGGGAGTTCGCTGATAGCACCTTTCCTTTATTTAAAAGGTCTGCTAATAGTATCTCACCTTACATGTTTCCATTATATACCAGTACCACTTAACTCATTCCCGCTAAAAAAATCGAAGTGGAAATGTGATCATTCAAGGCCTTACATCTAAGTACTGTCTTCTTTGCTACCTGACATTGTTATTTCCTATCAATCAATCACGCGGAAGGAAATGTAGACTCTCATTTGTACCTATCTTAAAAGTTCAGTTCAGATTGTACTATCTTCAGGGTGTTTTTTAACAGCATTTCTTTTTCTAGTTATGACTTGCTTTATCGCAGGACAAGCTCCTATCTTTCACTTTCTCTGTTAATTAACTCCTAGTTTTTTCTATGTGAAGGTGGATGCAGTTGTTTACTTGGTGGATGCTTATGACAAAGAGAGATTTGCTGAGTCGAAGAAAGAGCTCGACGCTCTTCTTTCTGATGAGTCACTGGCCAACGTTCCTTTCCTAATTCTCGGCAACAAGATTGACATACCATATGCAGCATCAGAAGATGAGCTACGTTACCACCTCGGCCTCTCCAACTTCACCACTGGCAAGGGTAAGGTCAATCTAGCCGACTCAAATGTCCGCCCCCTCGAGGTGTTCATGTGCAGCATTGTCCGCAAAATGGGCTACGGAGATGGTTTCAAATGGCTCTCTCAGTACATTAAGTGAACGGGAGAGATAGGAAGTAAAATGTTTGGGGTTTCTATTTCAAAATGTCATTTCTCACTTGGATTAGTGTTCTTTTTCCCTCTCTGTTTGACATCAAAATGTTGGTGGTATTTCATTTGTTCTGGTCTTTCTTTCTTTCTTTTTTTGGTGAAATGACAAATGTAGACCACTCCATGCTAGCTATCTATCATGGGCAATATTTGTGATTGATAATTAATTTGCATTACTGAAACTTTACATATGTTGTGTTAGGTTAAAAAGTTAGCTTTTTCATTATCTTCTTTTTGTACTTTTAAGAGCATCATGTGGGTTCCGCCATTGTGGTGGCTATCAAATGCATTTTATGGAGCCTACTTTACTTTGCATCCAAATCTTATTGGGGTTGTCATATGCATCTGCTAGGTGTTGCAACTCGCAAGAGTTGTAATTTTTTTATATTTTTTCTCCATTTATTTCGTCACATGGATGAAATAAACTCACAACTCGAGTTAGTGCAACTCGGTGAGTTAGAAACTATTGAGTAACTTCTAAACTCGCATCTGTAACAGTTTGCAGGTAATGGTTTCGCTAGCTTCGAGTTCCACATTTAGCTCGGCAGTTGGTTCGCATCTGCAATTGGTTTTGCCAACTACGAGTCTCGTATATGGCTTGAGAGCTAGTTCGCATCTGCTACAAGTCTCGCATATGACTTGACAGCTAGTTCGCATATGTCATTATGGATGTTCTAAGTTTCTATGAGCAATCTCTATTAGTGAATTGTTTCTCCAATGAATCTTCTCTGATTGAAATAAGCAGAGGTTGGTGGATTAATGCAATTCCCTTTGTTTCATATATTTGAAGTATGTGAAATGTGAACCAAATCCTCTCCTAATACCAACTACTTGGTCTTGGGACAACAGGGTGTGTGGATTAGCTTCTTAAAAATACTTATAATCAGGTGATAATATAAGTTATTGTTGTGTGGGTGCAAGCATTTTTTTGTCAAATGAATTGACATATAAGTTGTTATTTGACTTGTTAGTTACCAAAATAAGAGGTCAGTTATTCATAACTTTTAATCTAAGTAGCTTATAAATTGAAAGTCCTATTACTTTTAATCTATTAAAGTTAAAGTGATCTTTGTGGATGTGAGTTGAGTATCTTGACTGTTGGAATACATCGTTTTTATTTATACTAGGTTGTTTAGAGCAGCCAAAGTGACCTGCTCAAAATGTTGCTGGGATTTTTGGAAACTGACGGTGGCATAGAGTAGAACTACTATCGTACTTTTTTAATTTTTGTGTCAAATGGCCAGTCGCTCTGCATGTCATACTGACCAACCGATCTGCCCATAAAAATGAATTGTATTTTTCATATTATACCAGTCAGTATGTTAGTGCCATACCGGTCGCCCATTTGTATTTCAAGCATCCAATGTGAAAAAATGCTCTGATGATACCTAAACACTCTCTTACATGACACACTTAAGTATCATTTTGTCTATGCTTGAGCGGTGCTTCCATGGGAGATACTCTTAAAATTCAGCATAGCTAAGCCTAAGCATAACATGCCCAACACCAACATAGGATTTAAGGATATAGAATCTGGATGGTACTAGACAACATTAACAGCATAGCATTTGCTCTTTCAAAAACAAAAGTAGTTTGGATGACACAACATAAGGTCATCTCCAATGGGCTGTCGCAGCTGGTTGTCGCTACTATGGCAGCCGGTAGCTACAGTATTAGGGCAAAGCGAAGGCAGTCGACCTCGGCTCGCCGACCTGACCAAATTTTGTTTTACATTAAATTTTAACGCAAATTACTCATACGCACGAGTCAAATCGGTAAGCTACGCGCAACAGCTGCCCTCTCCCTTTTTGTGAGTGGGGCCCACCATTTTTATGGGGCAGCTAAGTTCAATTGCTACCCTATTGAGGATGCCCTAATATATCTGATATCTTCCAAGCGGTTAAAGCTCTTGAAGCTCAAGGCAAATACTTTGGTTCAAAACCGGTAAATGACGATATTGCTTATAAAAAAATCAGATAGAATACACCATGACAAATGCATGTTAGCTTTTCATATAGAAGAACCATAATAGAATATTTGGGTAAATACATGAAAAGGTACAGATTCTAATGGGAGAAAGATGCCCCAAATCAAATTGTTGCTGACAACCTGTGTAAAAACACCAAAGCTCTACTAAGATCAGATTGTATAGCTCATGGGAATGAGTAGGAAGGTGCAATCCATGGTGATCACTTCTTGGATGAACCGAAACCCCCGAATCCCATCATAGCCGCAACGTCAGGATCTATTTCAGGTTCCTCTTCCGCGACCTTCTCTTTCTGAATCAAGAAACAGTTTGACGATAAAGCATTCTACAGATGGAACGATATGGACCTTACGAAGGATGATTTATGCATGTTCACTCAACTGAGTTTACGTGTATTCTTAGTCCTGCCTATGTTAACGAAAGGGATGTGTTACCCATGAGAACTAACCTTTTTCTCTTTCTTTCTTTCACGACGTAGGCGCTTTCTTTCTTCCTCTTCTTGCTCTTGTTTCAAGATACGGTCATCGAGATCTGAGAAGAGATATTGAGTTTCCTTAGTTTTGAATACCAAGATACCAGTGTACATTAGTTAGTTGTATAAGGATAAACCATTTTCCTATCTCTCCCCTTCTAGCAAAGGCTTACCTTGCTCCGTGAAGGTGCCAGGATCTTTCCGCTTCTTAAGATTCTCAAATCGCTCCTGAACCTGCATATCATCAAGGTCTTCCAGGTTAACAACAGATCACCGAGTTGCTATAATATTGCTATCTTTAACATTAGCATTAGCTGCAGATTGCAACTAAAACAGTAATACAGCTTTTCTGAAGCGTACCTGTTTAAGAGATGCCCGCTCTACTCGCATAGACATACCCAAAGCTCTTTGATCTAAGAACCATGACAGATGAACCAGTTAAGGTTAAAGCATTATGATATTTCATTGCATAAATTGAACAAATATTGTGTATGAGCGTACGTTTTTTCCCATTGATGTGATCCAAGTAGTTTGCAGAATCCTTTACTACGCACTCACAGACAGAACAATAGTAGCCAGCCTGCAAAAAGACTCAATTCATCATGAATCGTGATATAAACATGGTAAGCATGTGACATAAGCATGGTACGCCATATGCCAACTACAAGCAAACACAAGTTACTAACATACCAATTATACGATAATCTTGCATCTGTTTAAGCATCACAGGGACAAGTGAAAGTAAACATGAATTCTCAAGTATTGGCATTACTATCATCAACAGAGGGTCACGTTGTCAAGAAGCCGTGTAAAAGTACCTCTAACCTTGTGTCTTAATTCAGGCTTCCACGAGCCACCTAATTAACCCTATCGGCAATCAATGTAGATTTCATTTCATATCTATAGGTTTGCATCACATATATAATTCTTCAATGATAAGAACATCTCCTTCAGGCACTCAAAACAGTAAAAAAAACCAGGCTAACAAAGAGCTATGAACTATGAGATTAATTATTCATGGTAATTGAAATAACACAATTACGATCAACAGCACATTAAATATGACATGAATCATTTCCCCGATGACAAGCTACAGGATATTACACATTTAAACCCATGAAAGTACCACAATAATATGCCAAGCGCCTCATCTTTTGCCTAAGTATACTAATACAATAATGAGGAATAACCTAAGTCACAAGAATTACATTAAAACCATAACTCATGGTCTCTAATAAAAGGCCACTTTGTAAAACTCAAATAGCTAATGTAGTATTAAAAAGTCCCATATCATTGAGGTTCCAACTTCCAAGTAATGGTTAAGAGATTGACGAACCATGAGCACAATCATGAACATATAGACTATAGAGGAAAGTCATGTTATAAAATACAGGCGAACTTTGATAACAAATGATGAAAAAGAAGAGTTCGTAAGAGGAAAATGATGAGAAAGAAGAGATGGTAACACAATAAGAATATACCTGCTGGCTTAGAGGTGCTATAGGAGTAACAACCTGCAAAAATCATAATACAAAGGTGATTACAACACAGTCATGAAGTTTCTCATAAGTAGCCAAACTTACACCTCTAAATATTCACACCCATATGTTTTAGTCATTCATTCTTCAAATAAAATACATAAACCGCTTTTCATTTTCAAGCTCTTAAAAATCCCACATTCTAATCATCTACATAAGTTTATAAACACAAGATCATATTACCAAAAACCATAGTGCAATATGGTTTCAGGACATGAGTGTGCCAAAGACCTTCATATGATTATAGCATTGTCATTTGTCGAGCTTGGTTTTGCATATTAATATCATTTTCTTATAAAAAAACTAGAATTGGAACTTTAACAATGAACAAATATAGTGACTCACCTGAGTCTTCCCCAATCGAGAGTCGAGATCTACTTCATAATCCCTATGCTTCAGAGGTTTCCTTTGCACCGGAGGACCTTTCGCTACACGCAAGCAATGAAGAAAAATTCCTCCAAGAATCAGATTTACCAATTCAGTGAAAACACTAAACACAAGCAATGTATAAAACTATAAATCAAATAAACTCACATTTGGATTTAGGCCACCCCTCCGACTCCTAAAACATCAAAAAAATCAACACATTTCAATTTTCAACTCAAATTAGTTCTTTGATCCGAAAAAAAACTGAAAATTTACTGTAAAGACAAAAACCCAAAACAATTATTTAAAAATAGTTGCGATAGATTGAATCAAAAACCTGTTTTTCGCGCTCTCGAGCACGCTCCAAGAACTCTTCTCGATCAAATTTCCTTCTGAAAGTGTTATCAACCCCAGCACCCTGCACATAAGTTGCAGGTAAAGTCATTATCATTTCAAATTCAGCTACCCAAGACTCCGAATCGGAGTTCCAGCTCCTTTCTCACCGTTTCCCACGTTTTCTCAGCAACCGAACACAATACGAGAAACAAAAAAAAAACCTTGAACTTACCCTGTTACTGGGTTGAGCCATAGCTACCGAACAATCTCGATCTAGCTCGCGCTCCGCTCAACACTTCAATCCAAATGAAGCTAATTACGAGAATCCGATTCCGCGAAGAAGATTGATGAACCAAAACCCTAAAGTTCAGAAGAAGAAAATTGGGGCGAACAGAAACGGAGGGAAAAAATCCTGTGCGGTCCGTTTTCTTATACCGTTAGAGAAAGTTCGTACATCTGAGCCGTTGATTTTTTCTGGCGGGTTGGGTCTTGAACCGACTTGTCGGTTTGGGAGCTTCAATTCGACTTGTCGTTTCATTTGTTTCTAAAAAAGGAAAATAAAAATCTTCCTAAAATTACAATTTCAATTTCATTTAAGAAATTAAAAAAATCACTCATAAATAAGAGTCCATTTTCTCTGTGACTGAGAGAGAGAGCTCAAAAGAGAAGACGAAAATGGCTTCGACGAGCTCAACAACAAATGGGTTCTCTTCTATAGCCATAGCCTTAGCTTTCTTCTTCTTCGTAATCCCGTCGGCTCTGGCGAGCGACGTCGTCGTTTTGACCAAAGCCAACTTCCACAAGGAGGTGGGCAAGGATCGAGGCGCTCTCGTCGACTTCTACGCACCATGGTTCGTAGCTCGCACCGCCATTTTCTTTTCCTCGCTAAATGTCTGTTTGGCGGCCTAGAAAATAATCGAGTGACGGAAAATGAAAACACCCCATTGGGTAATTTGGGAGTTTTGATCAATTTGAATGAACTAGAGCTCACTGATGTTTGATAATTGATACTTTGTGATCGTCATTGATTTAGCTGAATCATGCTTTTTTTTTTCTGATTCCAGTTTGACAATTTGGATCTGGGTTTGATTCAGATTCTTTCCATTTCTAGAATTATAATCATTTTTGGTTGAAATTAACAAAATTTGAATGGTCAGTGTCTTAGTGATTTGGGTTGAGTTTTGACAATCTGGATCATACACATTGTTTTGTGTCACATTCATGTCAATTATGAATCATTGCTTTGATTTTGGGGATGCATTTTAGCTCATTTGGAGTGTTCTGTGTGTTGGATTTTATTGGATGTAATGTGATTGGGAATTTATGATTTTGTTCTTTCTTGACTGTTAAAGGTGTGGACACTGTAAAAAGCTTGCTCCTGAGTATGAAAAACTCGCTACTTCCTTCAAGAAGACGAAATCCGTTCTGATTGGAATGGTTAGCTCTTTGAATTTATCGTCATTGTCGTCTTGTTTGATGATTTGGTTATTGCTGAAGTCTTAACGATTCTACATTGATTTTGGGTTTTTTTAACATGTGTTAGTGTAACGGGTTTATGAATTATTCAGCTACATTGAAACATATGAGTCTGAACTTGTTGGTATTGTCACATTACGGGCAGTTGGGTTGATAGTTCATCCTTTTCATTAGCTCATTCATTGTGCAGATTGACTGTGATGAGCATAAGAAGATTTGCACCAAATATGGCGTAACGGGGTTTCCTACTATTAAATGGTTTCCCAAAGGATCCTTATTGAAGCCTAAAATGTGAGTGTACCTTTTTGCGCAACGATCATGAACGCGTTGACTCCAACTAATATTTGATTATCAACATGTAAACTCAATGTTATATAGGAAAACACATGCACTCAATAGGGGTTTGTAGCTGCAAAATATCGATTTAGATTCTATTTGAGCAACTTAGTCATGTTTCAGGTATGAAGGTGAACGAACTGCAGAAGCTCTAACCGAGTTTGTGAATGCTGAAGGAGGTACTGTTATTAATCTAACTTGGTGGGTTCACTTAGTTTCATTCTAAAGATGACATAAGCTCATTTTCAAGGGATGTGTTTTTGTTATATTATTTGCTTGGAATCCACCTGATATCTGTTTTAAGTAAATTCTATTCCATTTTTTAACTGTGCCTTTGGCTCACTTCTTTGAATCCATGATTCCATACTACCTTCCCTTTCCCGTACTCCATTTGAGACGGGAAAGTAATCAACATCTGTGTGTACCTTTGGTGATTTGAACTTATCACCTCATATATGCAGGGACAAAAGTGAAGATCACTATGGCCCCAACTAGTGTAGTTGTATTGTCACCTGATAATTTTGACAAAATTGTTCTGGATGAAACCAAAGACGTTTTGGTCGAGTTCTATGCACCTTGGTAAGAGTTGTAGTTCTTTCTTCATATACTTAATTATCTTCGCAACATTATGCGATCTTCTCAGACTAAATATTATGAAACAGTAAAGCAGTTGTTCAATCAACCCAAAATGGCAAAATGTTAAGGATAAGCTCCGTTGAGTTGTGATATTTGCTTCTCTGAACCGTCTTTCATTCTACTTTTTCCTCTGGCAGGTGTGGCCATTGCAAAAGTCTTGCTCCGGTAGGTATATTATTTATCTCCGTTCACTGGTTTTGTCTATTGCATTATCTTGTGTCGACAGTCGTTTTCTGATTCTACTTTCTATGTACCCGTTTGCTTTGAGTAGACCTATGAAAAGGTTGCAACAGCATTTAAGTTGGAGGAAGATGTTGTAATAGCAAATCTTGATGCTGATAAACACAAGGAAGTGGCTGAAAGGTAAGTGACAAATGTTCCTTACGACTTTAAGGCTGCAAATATGATTTCCAAACAAACATCTTATGAGGAGAAAGAACGGGAATTATGCAGGTATGGGATAAGCGGATATCCCACATTGAAGTTTTTCCCGAAGAACAACAAAGCCGGTGAAGATTACAGTGGAGGCCGAGATATAGATGACTTGGTAAATTTCATCAATGAAAGATCGGGCACCAATCGTGATGGAAAGGGGAAGCTTACTAACAAAGTCAGTGAGAAATCTATATATTTACTCCATCCCAAAATGAGTATCATATTTTACTGTATAATCATGCATCGACTTTTCTTATATCTCATCAAATCTTATCATATGTTGAAAGCCACTAATTTGTGATAACTCGCTAATAGGAAGAATATTACTGATATTTCACGCAAATTAGCTTCTTAACAAGAGAACTGAGCGCTCTTTTTCACGTTCATGTAGGCCGGTATAGTTCCAGCATTGGATAGTGTAGTAAAGGAGTTTGTAAGTGCAGAAGGTGAAAAGAAGAAGACGGTCTATTCTCAGATGGAGCAACAAGTTCAGAAGCTTAATGGTTCCTCTGCAAGGTTCAACTTCAACGGGATGTAGTTTTGTTCCATACTTGTAGCTTAGAAATTACCAGATCCTTACATTTTCGTTCTTCCGTTGATTTTAGCTAAAGTTTATGCAAGTTGCTTATTTGTTACTCTTATCATCAGATACGGAGAGATTTACTTGAAGATTGCCAAGAGTACCATGGATAAAGGTGCTGATTATCCCGAAAACGAAACTCAGCGAATCAATCGCATGCTTGGCAAGGTAATAAGCTGGAGTCGTTTCAATCCTCATGCCTGCAGTTATGCTAATAAGAGCAACCATAGTGGTTGCAGTCCAGTTTGACTCCAACCACATTTTTGGTGGGTCTCACATGTTTATCTACTCATTCTCTACAATGGGTAGCAACTGCAACAGTTGCCATATCCATTCGGTCGGTCTATCAGACAAAAAACCGACCGAATGGATATATATTAAAAGAGTGCCCCCAGACCATTCATTCAGCCAGTATGACATGTGCTGCCGGTAGACAAATCTACCTACCAGCTGCCGGAGCTTTGCAGCCACCACTGAGGGTGGCCTAAAGATAAATACGATCTTAATCTCATAATTTTTGCTATGAACTATTTGAATTCTACACGGATGCTTCTTTTTTCATCAATGTGCTTCAGTTTTCATGCTTTCTTGGCGCAGACAATCAGCGAAGCCAAGGCCGACGAGTTCACTCTGAAGGGGAACATCCTATCTACCTTCGTTTGATCTTCAAATAGAGCTAGAAGAGTCTTATCCCTCTGGTTTTTGCTCGGAGCACATCGACACGTCGAGGTTAATACTTAATAACCTTAGAAGATGATAGTTTTGTTGAGGATTAGCAATAATTAGTAGATTTCGTCCGCGGAATCATATTATCCGGAAGCTTATTAGCTCCGCAGCAAGTTACGGGGAATGTAATTATGAATTGCTGCACTTTGTATTCAAGATTCAGATAAGAAATGATACAAAAAACAGAACTAGTTTTTCAAAAAGTTTGGGATTATGAACTTTACTTGCGATTGAAGATAAGTGCTAAAGATGCATATACATGGATTGGAGGGTGGATCAAATGAGTAGGGTTCTTATGGTGCAAAATAAATATTAATTTGCGCAACTG
>JAYMSY010000669.1:0-11008 GCA_036897685.1 Monsonia emarginata | reverse complement strand
GCAAAGCATCCTTCTTGTTTCTAGTCTGTTTGCCCTAATGAGGTATTGATGCTAAAGTATTCCCTTTTCTTGTACCTGCTTTAGGCCTCATTTCGATTTACGAAAGTGAACAATCTTACTCCTTAAGTTAATTTATTGTCACAGTTTTGAATGTTTTAATTTGCATATCGAATGTTGGCCATGAAACAATCAAGTGACTGGAATTAACTATGTAATTTAAATTGTTACATGAATGCAATATAATGAAATACGAGTTAGCGGCCCTAAAAGAATATTTGGGTGTCAGGCTTCATCTTCAGTGGCCAACATTGATGAATGGAAGTGGAAACTTGAGAAGCTATTGCTCAGTGAAAATGACCAAGAGATTGTGTCTAGAGATAAAAGAGATAGGAGAGACTATGAGCAGATCTCTAACCTCGCCAAAAGGATGGGACTCTACAGGTAGAGAAACACCACATGCATTATGTTTTATACTTCTGATTATTGATTTAAATAATATGGTTTACTGTCCAATATTAATTTGCAGTGAAATTTACGGGAAAGTGGTTGTTGCAAGCAAGGTTCCTCTTCCTAATTACAGGCCAGATCTTGATGATAAGCGCCCACAAAGGGAGGTAACAACACACACATAACTTATGGTAGCTTCTGACAATCATTTATCTGTCAGTAAAACTTGTTGGAGTAATTTTATTGGAAATGGAACTTTTATGTTTTGCATTTGCAGGTGGTTTTACCACTAAGCTTGCAAAGGAGAGTAGAAGGTCTATTGCAGGAACATCTTGACCGAATGCAGCTAAGTTCTGCAAAAGGTGCTGAAAGCTCTAACGGCACTAGAACCATTGAAGATGGGAAGATTGATGAAGATCCAGATTCTTTTTTAGATTCATCTGTTATGGAAAAGGTTCTTCAGAGGCGGAGTTTGCGACTGCGCAATATGCAGAGAACTTGGGAGGTATCATTACTTCTGTTGCTAATTTTGATGCATTGTGTGAATGTATAGAAGTAGGCATGCTTTTGTTGTATACATGTAAATGTGATTTCGTTACTCCTATACACATAAAACAGCACTATAAAAAAAACAACTTTAGTTCCTAGATTTAACATCTGTAATTCTTCTTAGAGCTCCTTGTCTTAGCTATTGAGGTTGTAACAACTTTGGTAAGGATTAGTCTGCAATGAATAAGATATGCAATTAACTTTGACGATAGTTATTACGATTAGCACCTGGATACATTTATCTTTTAAAAATCTTTCTTATTGCTCTTCACCTCGCTGTTTGCATAAATGATTAGCCTTGTAATCTACCTCCTTTAGGAATCTCCAGAAGGCAGAAAGATGCTTGATTTCCGTAAATCTCTCCCTGCATACAAGGAGAAGGAAAGGCTTCTCCAAGCAATTGCACGGAATCAGGTTTGATTGAATAACTCCGTAGTTTCTATCTATATTTTAATTCAACCATTATAAACATATTGTATTTTTTATTATGGAAGATTAATTCTTTGGTAATCTCTCTGGAGTTTTTGTTGGCCTTTTCATCCTGACAAGCTGGAAAGGAAACAGGCTGGTTATGTATGGAATTGAATCTCCATCCATGTTTTTTATTTATTATCTTTAGAGTTGAAGTGTCATTAAGTAGGGAAGGGCCTTAACTGTAAAAATTAGTGATTATAGCATTCTAACATATTTTTATCACTATTCCCAATTGATGTAACTTTTTTCTTATAATGACAGGTCATAGTGATATCTGGAGAGACTGGATGTGGTAAAACCACGCAACTTCCTCAATATATTTTGGAGTCAGAAATAGAATCTGGTCGAGGAGCATTTTGCAGCATAATTTGTACACAGCCTAGAAGAATTTCTGCAATGGCTGTTTCAGAAAGAGTTTCTGCAGAAAGAGGAGAACCCCTTGGTGAAACAGTAAGTTGTGCTTCTCTTATTTCAGTTAATGGCACAACCCCACACTTATTGGTGGAATGGATTTTGGTTTGAAGACTTCTTTGTTCTTTCTGAGATCCCAAACAATATATTTTTTGGTAGGTGGGTTATAAAGTTCGGCTGGAGGGAATGAAAGGAAAAAATACCCACCTTCTCTTCTGCACCAGTGGTATTTTACTTCGACGGCTGTTAAGCGACCACAACTTAGATGGTGTAACCCATGTTTTTGTTGATGAAATTCATGAGCGGGGGATGAATGAAGGTGCACCTCATAGTAAATGTATTTTCATCATCATTGGAAAGAGATATAGTTCAGTTATTAACAACTTTTTGCTTCCTTTGTTTTTTCCTTTTTTATAGATTTCCTATTGATTGTGCTGAAGGATCTTCTACCACGCCGCCGAGATTTGAGATTGATTTTAATGAGTGCAACACTAAATGCTGAGTTGTTTTCCAGTTACTTCAGAGGGGCACCAACAATTCATATTCCAGTATGCTAAAACTGAAGCTTTTTCCTTTTTTTTATTAATTTGTTCTAAAGCAATCCAAGTGTAGCAGAAATATGTGAACTCTAACTCTTGTGATCATCTGTTTGAAGGACTCATTTCAATCCAATTTTTTAATAGAATTTTAGTTGGTTATTGCCCTGTATGGGGCTCCTAGGATTTTAATTCATTTAATAAAAAATCTAGGAGTTTCCATTGGTAAGTAATACTGTTGACTGTTTAAACCTCTTGCCAACTTATGACTGTACACCCTCTGGTATTCGAACACTTAAGTACTTGAAAGTTAAGATGAGATGCAAAAGCTGTTTGCTTATGTAAACTTTCTCATGGTGTTTTAAATGCAATTGATTTTGCTCAGGGCTTTACTCATCCAGTGAGAGCACACTTCTTGGAAGATGTATTGGAGATGACAGGATATAAGTTGACTTCTTTCAACCAAATTGATGATTATGGCCAAGAGAAACTGTGGAAGACACAGAGGCAGCTTGTCCCACGTAAAAAGAAAAACCAGATCACTACACTTGTTGAGGTATGGTGTGAATAATTTGCTCCTTGGGATATTTTGAGAGAAATATGATAACTTTCTGCTAGAACTGTTAATCTTTAATAGGATCATTATTGGCTTGTATGATTCTTGTAATCTTGTTTTCCATGATTGCCCAGTATTGAAATTTGATAGTAAAAGAAGTAAAAATGGTCCAGCATATTTCTTTCAGAAGAAGTATTTCTATGGCAGGGTGTTTTTACATGATTGTATGTTGACATTCTGAAGTCTGTGGACTGATATGAGAATTCTTAATTGTTGTGTAGGATGCTCTAAATAAGTCGAGCTTCGAACATTATAGCTCCAGGGCACGTGATTCTTTGGCATGTTGGACTCCTGATTGCATAGGATTTAATCTTATTGAAGCTGTTCTGTGCCACATATGTAGGAAGGAACGGGCAGGTGCTGTGTTAGTATTCATGACTGGTTGGGAGGATATTAGCTGTCTGAGGGACCAACTGAAAGCTCATCCACTCCTAGGAGATCCTAACAGGGTTTTGCTCCTAACATGCCATGGTTCAATGGCAACCTCTGAACAGGTAGATTGAACAATAGTTGCGCATAGGAATTAGGATTTGTATTATGATTTAGGTTTCTTTTTATAAGTTGTGTTTCTCTAGTCTGAAAAGGTTGCATATACTTGTTGATTATGAATAAGCTGCTTTTTATGCAAAGCGACTGTGTAGTTGTCTTGAAGCTGCCATCTCAAGTTACTTCTCTCAAGACAAAAAGTACTCCCTCCATTCTAAAATGAGTTCTACTTTTTCAAATTGGATGCCAGTGTCCTTTTTAGGAGGTGAGTTGTGCTAATTTAGTGAAAATGCCCTTAGAATGAGTGAGATATAACAACTTAGTGGCTTAGCACAAGTCAGGACATGTGGAAAGTCCAGAACTAACTTTTCTAATTCTTAAGTTTTCCAAAAAGTCAAATGGAACACTCATTTTGGGGAGGAGGGAGCATTAAAGGTATTATTGCTGATCTGAAATATGGCTGTTTGTTTAAGGGTGTAGCAATGGGACTACCAAATATGTGTTTAATTTTGCCACACTTTGATTCCCACCCCCTCCCCTATGGAAAATTTGATTACCATTTTGCAAAATGGGAATGAGATGATGTGAGGGAATTGGAATCGACTTAGGGATCATAAAAACTCTAAAACTCCACTCATTTCCATTCCCATTCCCACCCAAATTTTATCCAAACCAACTTATACATGTGTTGCACTGAGTAGTGTCATACTCTTAACTTCTGTAACAACTATTTACTGTCTGCATCATCAAAAGTTATCCTATGTACTGATTGGAGATCATAATTTTCACTGTCTTGCATATTTTGATTCCTGCAGAAACTTATATTTGAAAAGCCACCTCCTAATGTTCGTAAAATAATTCTTGCTACAAATATGGCAGAGGCAAGCATTACAATCAATGATATAGTTTTTGTGGTTGATTGTGGAAAAGCAAAGGAGACCACTTACGATGCCTTAAATAATACGCCTTGTCTACTACCTTCTTGGATATCTCAAGCATCTGCTCGGCAAGTAAGTGTGCTTATACCCTAGTTCAGGTATAAGACTTTATTATATAATGGCATTTCTGTATGTGAAGGAAAACTTGTGTTGCTCAGCCCAAACATTTGTAAAGCATTGGTTTGAGAAGAGGTATTTTTATTATTTTGGAGTTAGGTCATTTCCCAACTAGATGTTTTGTGTACATTTTAGGAGTTTTGGTCATTTCTTTGCTTTAACTGAGAAAATGCTAGGACTGGTTTTGAACTTGGCAGCATGCAGTTGAGATATTGTACCTTTTAAGAAGACGTGGAGGTTACTAGCATTAGTTATTACCTTCCAATATAGATCCTTAAGTTAGGGCTGTACAGTCTGTCATGTTTTATGAATTATGCAAACGATTGTCTCACCCTTTATTGCATAATATTTGGTCTGCAGAGAAGAGGAAGGGCTGGTCGTGTGCAGCCTGGTGAATGTTACCACCTATACCCTAGATGTGTTTATGAAGCTTTTGCTGAATATCAACTTCCTGAACTTCTGAGAACTCCATTGAACTCCCTCTGCTTGCAAATAAAGAGTTTGCAGGTTGAAAGTATTGGAGAATTCCTATCAGCTGCTCTTCAACCACCTGAGCCATTGGCTGTAAGTAATTTAGTTTGACCATCTTCTAGAAATTGTTTTTAGATGCCACCAAGATTTTTTTCTCATGCATGACATTAACTACAAATAAGAGCCAAGTGTGAGAGGGAACCACAAGAGAAGGACACTCTATATGGATATTTTATTATTGGTGTATAAACCCTTTATTATCATACTGGTGTTTGCCATACAGGCTGTCATTTTCTCTCTGCATGCATAAACCAAAAGTCGATTGTGCAAAGGAACATACAGACTTGAATGATGTTGTTAATTAAGTTCTGAATAGTACTTTAGTTTGCTGTGTTGGTTATTCATTATAAATTAATAGCAGAGCTTGAAAATTTTGAGTTGGTGGCAGGTCCAAAATGCTGTTGAGTTTCTCAAGATGATAGGGGCTTTGAATGAGAAGGAAAATCTTACAGATCTTGGTTAGTATGTTAGCTTCTCTCTTAGGATAGATGTGTAATTGAGTGCTACCTGTTTGTATTGGAAACACTGTGGATCGTTAACCCTCTCGTTGTAATGTTCAGGAAATTTTTTGTCAGTGCTTCCAGTAGATCCTAAGCTGGGGAAAATGCTGATCATGGGTGCTATCTTTCAATGTTTTGATCCTATTCTTACCATTGTAGCTGGGCTTAGTGTCAGAGATCCATTTCTTTTGCCTCAAGACAAAAAGGATGTGAGTATATTTTTTTTCCCTCATCTCAGCAGAAGCTTCACCCCAACTTTGTTTGGGAGTGGCTCGGTTGTTGTCGCTGTTGTTGTTGTTGTAGCTCAGCAGAAGTTTCATTTGTTTTATGAAAATATGAATATGAGTATTAATTACTCCTAACTTTATCTAAGCATTGTTGAAAATATTACATCTCACATTTCTAATATGTGGAAAAGTAAAAGCTACATATAAAGGCAAAAGTCAAACCCCGCTGATTTAATGTCTTATCAGACCATAGTCACAATGTTAGGTATTATCAGTTAGCCCTCATGCATTCTCATGCTGCCAAGAACTAGCTGTATGGCTCTCAGATTTCCTCTGAAGAACTTACAAATCTCATGAACTTTAATTTTTGCTTTGAAATTTAGTTAGCAGGGACAGCGAAAGCTAGATTCTCTGCAAAAGACTACAGTGATCACATGGCTCTTGTCCGTGCATATGAGGGATGGAAAGATGCAGAAAGAGAAGGATCAGCCTATGAGTACTGCTGGAGGAATTTTCTTTCTGCTCAAACTCTCCAGGCTATCCATGCTCTTCGGAAGCAGTTTAGCTTCATTTTGAAAGAAGCTGGCTTGGTAGATGCAGATGCAAGCATGAATAATAAATTAAGTCACAACCAGTCACTGGTCCGTGCAGTCATCTGTTCTGGACTCTTTCCTGGCATAGCATCAGTAGTGGTAAGCCATCTTTATCGGCAAATGTCCTGCTACTTATCCTTCAAGTTCTGTGTAGTTGATTGAGTTTAACTACAAATTCTCTAAATATGCAGCACAGAGAGGCATCTATGTCTTTTAAAACGATGGATGATGGGCAGGTTTTAATCTATGCGGTAAGTCTTGAAAGTGGTTTACGTATGTTGTTCATTTATTAGTTTTTCACTTTCTTCTTTTCCTGTTTTTTCCCTCAACATTTTGCATATAATTAGTCATTGATCCTTGACTAATCAGATTTATAAGTACCCATATATGGTGTGTATGTTTGGTTATTGAAAGCTACTTCCCTACTAAACAAAATTTTCATTGAATAAAGTATCTCATGGTCAATATAAAAGAGATTCCTAGTTTTGCAGGTGTAAGTTCTTTTGTGAATAAGCATGTTAACTTTCACAAATCTCTAAAATTATCTAATGCTACTTTTGCTTCAGAATTCTGTCAATGCACGGTACCAAACTATACCTTACCCATGGTTGGTCTTCGGAGAGAAATTAAAGGTCAATACTGTTTTCATACGGGATTCCACTGGTGTATCTGACTCCATATTGATCCTTTTTGGCGGTACTCTAAACTGTGGAGCACAGGTAATTTCCCCAGAAATGTTCATAGTTTTTGGTGTGCTAGAGAGTGAATTCTAAAAGTTTTTCATATTTACATTTCCCTATTTCTCCAGGCCGGGCACTTAAAAATGTTACAAGGGTACATTGATTTTTTCATGGATCCAAGTTTGGCAGACTGCTATATAAAGCTTAAGGAGGAAGTTGATAAGCTCATCCAAAAGAAAGTGAGTTTCAAACCTGTTCTTGATGCAATGTGAAGATATGTGTTGAGATCTATCGTATGCAATCTAAGAAGAAATTTTGTATGTGAGCATATTGTTCTGGGCAAAATTTAGCCCTCAGCTAGGGGATCTTTTTTTCTTCTAGGTTAATCTACTTGAGAGGATGGAACTAGCTTAAAAAAGAGCGAGTGATCGATGGAAGCGGAAAAATGCGACCTAGAATCAGAAGATTATTGCCTGCTTTCTTTCCACTCGTTCTTGTTTTTTTATTTCTTCAGTTCCACAATAAGAAATAGAGAAACAGGACACTAAATTTGGGGCGCAGGGAGTATCACCTTTCCATAGTTCTAGGCAATAATTAGATAATCATTTTCCCAACTGACCTAGGTGAGGTTTTTTTTATGTCATTGTAGCGGTGCACTTTTTGTTCCAGCGTTTGAAATTGTTAAGCGTCCTTGCTATTATGCAGCTTGAAGATCCTAGCATAGACATCCTCAAAGAAGGAAAGTATCTGATGCTTGCTGTTCAAGAGCTGGTATCAGGAGATCAATGTGAAGGAAGATTCGTTTTTGGTCGTGATATCAGGAAGCCCAAGGAACCTAGTGACAGCAGATTCACGAGAGATGGAACAAATCCTAAGAGCTTGCTTCAAACTCTGCTAATGAGGGCAGGGCACTCACCTCCAAAATACAAAACAAAGCATCTCGTAAAGGGAAATGAATTCCGAGCACTAGTGGAATTCAAAGGAATGCAGTTTGTGGGGAAGCCCAAAAGAAACAAACAACTTGCTGAGAGGGATGCTGCTATAGAAGCACTGGCCTGGCTGACTCATACTTCTGATGACAGCAGGGCTGAAGATGATGATAACTCCCCACCTGATGTCACTGACAACATGCTAAAACTTCTGGGCAAGCACAAAAAGTCAAACTCAAAGCGCCGTGCTAGATGATGAATGATGAATCATGATTGATGGTCGTGGAGTCCTGTAATTGGTCTTCCTCTATACATTGCATTTCTGTATAGTAGCCGTTTAAGTGCCTACTGGAAAAGGAGAGGAAACATGCACGCCACTGGCCTTAAATCTGTAGCCTGTGGGATTAAAGGCAAGTTATCATGCGTCTGATCCATTTTTCATGTCTCAGCTGAAGGTAGACATTGATGCAGGCGATTAGGTACGATAATTTAGTCTTGGCTACACCATAATTTAGTCCTACAGATGAATTTTTTTTATCTATTAACTATTATAGTCATTGTCCCCATTATGTTGATATAGAAATAGAATTGAATCCTCTGTGCCCTACATTAACATTATAGAAGGGTTTGAGTCAATTCAGCTGTGTTGTAAATTGTTCTCTACAAATTGATCATCTTGGTTATTGGATGGATATTTCTCTGTATCAAATCAGAACGAATTATTAGGTTAAGAACTGGAATTTTCATAACTTGGCGTAGTGATTCCAAAATGATAGGTTGTCTCCAAAAGCTGTGCCTGTGGTCATTCTGTTGGTAACTCACACATCCCAGCTAGGCCGATACACAAGGACAGGCCGCACAATCTCATCATAAGCAACATTATTATACACCATTAAGGATGGTTTGAAAGACATTCTAACCAATGTCCCCCCATGGATACTAACTCCACACAACATACATATGGAACACTAGGCAGCCAGACAAGCACAAAGGTATTCAGTAATCAATTTGTGACAAGGCATATACACCGCATCCATCCATAAGATACAAAGAATGCTTAGTTTTGCTATATGTAACTATCAGTGTTTACTACCAGTATTTGCTTGGGAGAGAACAAGAACATATCAGGTTTAATAAAAGTCCACATGGTCATTCTTCAATTCATCAACCATTAAGTGAAGAATCTTGTACACAGATCAGAGAAACTCTAAAACTGAATTCGCTTCACTGCCTGCACCGCCATAATATGTCTTGACAATTTTTTCATGTTGTACTAATGTTATCATTTGACAAAGCATGTAGCAGCCATTTACATCTAAATTTGTCTGACAGTCATAATGTGCTAATATATCATCAAAATACTAAACCGTCCGCATATGGAAGTCACTTTCCACCAAATAAGATGATGGCGTAGCAGAGGCTGGCAAGAATCCGAATTGAAGCTATCCACGATGCCATCAAACTAAGAAGATATCACCCTGCCACCATGAATATAAAATGATAACGTAATCCCATGATGGCCAAACAAAACACTCAAATCACCATAATGTTAAAACAAACAGATGGTGCAGATCAGAAATGGACTTTGATTTAAGATATTCTATTATTTGAGATCCCTGTATTGCATATTGCTTAATTATTCCAGCACTTTTACAAAGTACATGTTAGTCAAATAAGCTCAACTTGCACAGGTAAGCACGAGTATAATAACAATACTTGACTCTTGCCCAGCGGTTAAGATTTATACCCAGCAGAAACATCAAACAAACATAAATGACGATGTAGCGGGTGTTAGTCTCACATGAAACTCATTAATGCAACACAGTAAGATGTCATGAGCAGGCATTTCTAATACAAACAGGCACACTTGCCCCTATGTCACAGTTTTACTACATCAGAGATAACTACATTGTTCCAAGTCGAGAGTCTGTCGTTTGGTACCATGTAACCCTGTGATCTTCTCATCCTCCAATCAGAAAATGATAATACACCATGTTTCTATCTTATTCCATCTTTTGGTATTCAACTACTTACTTTTTGTTACAAGAAGGATATATAACAGTGTATTCTTTTTATTTTTTACCAACTTTTTGATAATACTACTTGTGATAATATACAGGGTTTTACAAAAACCCAATACCTAAACTTGGATGTGACCAACTACTCAGAAATCTAAACCAGTATAACCTAATAGACAAACTTCTGCCAGTGCTTGCAGCCTTGCGGCTCCAAGAGGAGTCCGTGAGACCCCATCAAGTACTGCTAGCCAAGCAGCCGTTGCCCAACCATCTGAAACCAAAGAAGTTCCAATGGATAAAAAAACAGAATCTTCAAGGATTAAGCAATTTAACAACGGATGCGAAGTTTTGTGGAATAGTATACAAGGGATGTTTTCCATAACCTGGAATATAGTCGAGTTCAGATCAGTAAAATGCTCTATAATTGCTAGCAACATACAACACAAAAACAAAGGGGGAATAGAGTAAAGGGAGGGTTAAAAATCAGGAGAAATATGTATCGTATGATTTTAATTTTTATTAAACCTCAACGCCTCAGAAAAGACAGTTGTTTATGAAGTCTTGTGGATAAGAAAGAACAAACCCACTTCAACCCATTTCTGAAGTACAAAAAACTTGACAAATAAAACTCAATTTTCACTAGTAACATCTTAAAAAATAAGCACACATTTCATTAAAACTACGAAATGGTATCTAGCAAAAGCACAGTCAACAGAAAATCAAAGCTCTGCACCCAGCCCTTCAAATTACTAAAGCAACTCAGTTCATGAACCTAGTCTCACACCGAACTACCAGAGGAATCATAAAATTATTGGATCTCCCATCAATGTATACCTTAGAGGTTACTACTTAGTATATATGGCTTAGAATCAGACATGTTATTCAAGTCAAGCTCATAAGAGCAATAGCACCAATAACACTATTAGTAATAGTAGCATGTTTTGATTGCTTGACAA
>JAYMSY010000668.1:0-11010 GCA_036897685.1 Monsonia emarginata | reverse complement strand
CCCGCCCGCGACACCCCCCAAACCCCCCACTTGTCCACGCTCTAACCCAACCCAGTTGGTGGCTAGGAGGAGGGCTGGTAGAATTTTGGAGGCCAAATCTTGGGCCTTTATGTCCTCAAAACGACGTCGCTTTTCCTTCTCACATTTCTCAACTTTGTTAACGAATAGCTTCAACAAACGACATCGTTTCTACGGTGCCGCCATCTCCTTGTATTGTACGCGCCGTCACGTGCCTCCTTCCTTCTCAAGGCTCTGTTTCGATTCTCACTGATCCAATGTGCCATTGATTCATTGAACCAAACTGAAACGATCTCCAATCTTCGTATTCAGTGACCAGAGCTTTGATTCAAGTTTCACCATTTGTATTCGATCAAATCCTGCGCATGAGTACATTTTTCCGTCACAGAAAGGTGCAAACTTTGACCTCTGCAAGAAATTTCCTCGTCGCCGGTTGGTTCCGCTTCTCGCCATGTGGGTTCTCTTCCCGAGCTGCCCATTTGACCCACCAATGCTCCGCTCAAGGAGAAGAACCAGGAAGCTCAGAGTTCACCTCTCTTGCATACGCCGACAAGCTCCGACGCTGCGTCCTCAACGGTGACGTTACCGCCGGAATGGGTCTTCACTGCCACATCGTGAAGAGAGGTAATTGCTTGGATTTGTTTGCTCTCAACATCCTCCTCAATCTCTACGTGAAATCGGGACTTTTGTGTAATGCAAGGAAGCTGTTCGACGAAATGCCTGAGAGAAACACAGTTTCGTTTGTGACGTTGATCCGAGGTTATGCGCAGTGTTTCAGGTTCGTGGAGGCTATGGAGTTGTTTGTTAGGATTCACAGAGAGGGGCGTGAGCTCAATCCGTTTGTATTCACCACGATTCTGAAATTGGTTGTGAGTATGGGTTTTGGGGATTTAGGTTGGAGCATCCATTCGTGTGTTTGTAAGCTTGGTCATGGCTCTAATGCTTTTGTTGGGACTTCTCTTGTTGATGCTTACTCTGTTTGCTGAGACGTTGATGTTGCTAGGAAAGTGTTTGATGGGATTGTTTATAAGGACATGGTTTCTTGGAATGGGATGTTGGGATGTTACATTGAGAACAGTTGTTTTGAAGAGGCCTTGCGAGTGTTCTCTGATATGAGGATGGTTAGTTACTACCATCCCTCTAATTTTACCTTTGCCGGTGTGCTTAAGGCCTGTGTTGGGATGGAAGCTTTTGGTTTGGGGCAGGGGGTTCATGGGTATGCATTGAAAACTCGGCATGAAGTGGATCATTATGTGGGTATCGCGTTGCTTGATCTGTATACTAAGTTTGGAGACATTTGTGATGCTCGATTGGTATTTGATAATATGTCTAAGGATAATGTGATCCCTTGGAGTTTCATGATTGCACGATATGGTCAGAGTGGGCAGAGCAAACAGGCTGTGGAGCTGTTTTGTCAAATGAGGGAAGGTTTTGTTCTCCCGAATCAGTTCACGTGTGCTAGTGTCCTACAAGCTTGTGCAACCATGAGAGGTTTATCTTTGGGAAGTCAAATTCATTGCCATGTACTTAAGGTGTGTCTCAACTTAGACGTATTTGTTACCAATGCCCTCATGTATGTCTATGCTAAATGTGGAATGATGGAGAACTCTATGGATTTATTTTTGGAATCACCAAATAGAAGCGACGTGAGCTGGAACACTGTTATTGTTGGCTACATGCAGATGGGGGATGGGATGAAGGCATTGAGTATGTTCTTAGATATGCTTGAACACCAAGTGCTTGCAACAAAAATAACATACTCAAGTGTTCTTCGTGCTTGTGCTAGTTTAGCATCCTTGGAGCCTGGATTGCAGATCCATTCTTTGACTGTCAAAACCATGCACGACAAGGATGTGGTTGTAGCAAACGCTTTGATGGACATGTATGCAAAATGCGGGAGCATTAAAGATGCTCGATTAGTGTTTGACACAATGAATGCTCGCGACGAAGTTTCATGGAATACCATGATTTCAGGTTATTCCATGCATGGCCTTGGTGCACAAGCCATACAAGTGTTTCAGGTGATGTTGGAAACAAAATGTAAACCAGACAAGCTAACTTTTATCAGTGTCCTATCAGCGTGTAGCAATGCAGGACTGCTAGAGCAAGGACGAGCTTTTTTCAAGTCTATGGTACAAGACTACACCATAGAACCTTGCATAGAGCATTACACCTGTATGGTCTGGCTTTTAGGGAGATCAGGCCATCTTGATGAGGCTATGACGTTGATTGACCAAATCCCATGCGAGCATAGTGCTAGGGTGTGGCGTGCTTTGCTGGGTGCATGTGTCATCCACAATGACGTTGACCTTGGAAGGATTTCTGCCCATCGCGTGTTCAAGATGGCACCAGAAGACGAAGCAACCCATCTGTTATTATCAAACATATACGCCACTGCAAAGAGTTGGGAAAATGTTGCTTCTGTCAGGAGAAGTATGAAAGAGAAAGGAGTAAAGAAGGAACCAGGCTTGAGTTGGATTGAGAACCAGGGTCTTGTGCATTATTTCACTGCTGGAGATACTTCACATCCAAACAGTGGACTCATTTTTGGGATGCTAGAGTGGTTGAATGCGGAAATGAAGAGGGCAGGACATATTTCTGATTGCAGTGCTGGTTAGCTTGATGCCGAAAACATTGGGAAAAGTTCTATTATCTGAAAGAACTATGCACGTCAAATACCATCTCAGGGTCACGTTTGTTCTGTGATCATTGAAAGTTTTGATGGCTGCATGGGTCTTGCTAAACCAAGGAGGAGTTCACCTTGTGAATGTTCATCTTTAGGTAATTTCCATAACCCATTTAAGCCAAATATTGCTCTAACTAGCCATTACTAAATAGTCGATATACTTGTGCATGTGTTCTTTCAGAATTCCGATTCATTATATATGTAGATCATATGCACACTCATTGTGACAATTGGGTAGTACCGGTTTGCATCACATACTGAAAAGTCTGTTTCAATACAGAGTGGAGCTATGCTGTCTTCTGGAAACTCAAACATCGCTCTCGCATGTAAGTTTCTATCTACTCTCTCGGACATGTGTGTCTTTTGTATGTATTGTGTGTTGTGTAATGGGTGCTATCTTGGGATGTTGACAAAATGAGGAAATTATTCTTGATTAGTTTCTGAATTGAGGTGGTTGCAATTGTAGTTGAGTTTGGCATATTACAGTCTTTAGTCTAAGACTAAGACTAAGAGTTCATTGTTTAACAAAGAATCTGAGAATGCATAGAATAACACCTTATCTTAACCAATTATGCTGAATCTATTGGATTTTCTGTCTGTCAATGGAGGAATATGCCGCTGAACCATAAGTTAGGAGAAAATGTACATGTCTAATTATTGCCGCTATTACATAATTTCTAATTACATGGCATGCCCTTTAAGATTTAATTTTTTGGGGATGCTATAGATCATTATTTCATTCACATTCTTTTCAAGGGTAGATTGATTAAATTCTTAATTCTTGGTTATGAAGAGTCTGATGACACCTTTTGACAAAGTGTTTGACATGTATCTTGACGTTGCCACATTTGGAGTTTATCTCATTAAGGCTGATGCTGAGCTCTCGTGTTTCAGATTATTATTTAAATTGAAAGAGGGCTTGACCATCTATGCCATCTTGAATTGAACATATGTTGTGGCAAATAAGAAACTGTGCAAGAGTAGAAAGCTTACATCTGTTGTGTAGTAAACATGAGAGCGCCAGAAAAATAAGTAATTTAATTAGCCTCGACGATGCCCCTGGTTTTGATTATGAGGTGTTGAACTTTTTTGCAGGGTTTTGGCTTGGGAGGATGCATACTACGACAGGTGTGCAGAAGGTAATCCTTCGGACAAGTGTTTTACTGAGACAATTGACAGCTTGCATGATGGGAATTATTCAAGTGATCTACTTGGATTAGCTGTGGCAATGATGTCTTCTCATGTATACTCTCTTGGGGAAGGGTACGACCCTATGAACTGATATATATATTATGCAAGATTTTCAAGCGTTGCATTGGTCTATAGTTCAACACAAGTGCTGTACTCTTTAGAGATTTCCTTAGCCTCTTCTGGAAGTATGGTCAACAAGTTTAAGATTAAAAACCTTTTTATAAAATTAGTCTAAATATCTAGTGTGTGTTTTGTATACTTGCTGGTTTTCATCATGCTTGCTAGGCAGATTTTTTTTTCAGTTCATTCATTGGGAAATAAGAAAGAAGTCGATTTCATTTCAAACAAGGTTTCTAATTTTGTGTTTTAGATTAAGGAGTTGAATCTTTCACATGCATTTATGTGTACACTACTTGAGTATTTTTCAATAGTCTATAGTTTCACTGTGCATCATCATTTTTCAGTAACTATTATTAAATATTTTTTTCAGGATTGTTGGACAGGTTGCAGTTACTGGGAAGCATAAGTGGATTGTGTCAGATGGTCATAGCAATAATTCCTGCTCATCATTTGAGGTACGTGCGTAAGTGATTTTCTTTGTGTACAATAATAGGTAATATCCATGTTTCACTAACCCATCGAAAATATCAAATAATTTGTTTTTATTATATGACTTCTAATGTATTTATATCTATTTGGGTTCAGCATTTGTCGTTAATTTGATAATTTCTTTTTTTGTCAGTCAGCTAACAGATAGTTCTCTAAGATTCTGATTTTTTTTTTCTTCTTATGGTGATTTCAGTATGTTGATGGGTGGCAAAATCAATTTTCGGCTGGTATCAGAGTATGCCTCCTTTATTTTCCTTTATAGTTTACTTCTTTCTTGTGAAAATCCTAGATTTTGATGTATGTGTGCCAAAAAAAAGTTTTATTCAGCTAAGGACTGCAATACACATACTTAATCAATGGTATTTTATTGGGCATATTCACAATATGACAAAAGATGTATGCACTTTGGGATCCGGGACTCGGAAGTTCCAGGAGACTCCATAGAAATGTGTTAAGTAGTGTCTTGTTGTTTGGTTATAAATGCAGTGTAGCAAAGATAACTCTCAGGTGAATGAGCATCGCGATGTATTTTGTTTCCTCTACTCTTATGATTTTCAGCAATTTCTCTGAGGTGTTTTACTGATAAAAGTATGTGATATTGTTCTGTAGACCATTGTTGTTGTATCTGTTGTTCCACATGGAGTTCTACAGCTGGGATCTTTAAAAGAAGTAAGAAACCTTCTAGTAATCCCTTTCATAATTTTTTTCACTATAATAATAGTCTTTGTTTTCATGTACTATGCGTTTCTAGTCTATATACTGCCAACATTTGCTTCGGTGGTAGTTGTTGAGCTGGTTGACTAAATAGCTTCTCATATGTTTTAAGTTTATGTATATCTTATAATAATTTTGGTGAGTGTATACTCATCAGTTAAGTATTGGCAGCCGCAAAGGTTTAAATTGTTTTCTGAATTATGATGTCTAAAGATTCATCTTGATTTTTAAGCATCTAGTTGTTTCTGACCACTGGTGGATCTACTTGTGCTATCATTTTAATTTTTGTTTCAATGTTATAGTTATATTTGGTCAAATACCATATATCATGATTCAAATGACACCCGAAAAATTCTTGTAAAATCTTTCCGTTCTTTCATAAGTTTGTATTTTGTTCCAAAAAGGTTTCAAGCTTATCAGTTTTGTTCCAAATTAGTCGTAAAATTATGCTTTTTTTGTTGTAATTTAGTCTTAAATTTACTTGATTTTATTCCACTTCAGTCATAAGTTTCAAGGAATTGTTCCAATTTATTCACCGCAAGACTTAATTGGAAATATTTGTCCACGCTTCAGTCATAAGTATGAAGTATGGAACACATAAACTTAGGACTAATTTTGAACAAGTAAGTTGACATAAAATGCATAAACTTCATACTAAATTGAACATTTTCTAAAACTCTTTTGTTTTGAGTTGAGAGCTATTTTTTTTTAATAAGCAAAAGTTTATTGAAGAATCTCCAAGGAGGAGAAAACCTTACAAGTAGTTGAGCGCTATCATCATAATTTTTTTTCAACCCCATTTTAAAATTTATGGATCCGCCACTCTTTAAAACGTCATACATTCTGTCCTATTTTATTCTCTGTCTTCCTGTTGTTGAAGTTTTTGGTTTGAATAAAGGCTCTGGATTTCTCATACATGCTGTCGGAATTTAATCTCATATCAACATGTCGTTTATTGCTTGATTTTCTTTTTGTTTTGGTTTGAGTGGAGCAGGTTGTTGAAGATATGAAGTTGGTTACTCATATCAGAAATTTGTTTTTTGCACTTCAAGGTTATTCATTGGTTTCTAATATGACAGAATTCGATATGGAGAATTCATTATGTTTGGTAAGCCTCTGTACTATGGCACACTTGAGAATTAACTTTTGTTATTGTTGTTGATACAAGCAGTTATTTAAGTTTCCTCCCCTTCTGTTTCTATTTTCTTGCAGCCAGATGTAACGAAGAAAAGTTTGACTTCGGAAGTTACTCCTAATAGCTTGTGCAGCCTAGATAAAGCTGGAAATGTTAAGGGGGCGAATGTTTGGTTTCCTCATTTTCCTTATTTTGCAGAACAGAAGGATATACCTTTTGTTCGTCCACTGCCTAGTATTTGTCTCACAAAGGCAGTTGAAGCGTTCAATAAGCATGGAGGGCCTGAAGTATCCATGTCTGGGGGTGATGTAAGTATCACATTACTTGACCCAAAGTCAAATACTATCAAACTGGAGCATCAAAGTCAAATAGGCCAAAAGGTGCTTAATGTCAGTAATTATGAAGAGGAAACTAGTGGCCCTAAAGAGATAAGTGTGGAGTCTGAGCCCAATATCGTGTCACATTCAAACACTTGTGTGATGAATAATAGTAATGCATACAATCAAATATTTCCAATGGAGAAGTTCGGAGTTAATCTTCAGCCAGGCTTCCTTGATTCTACTGGTTGTAGTGTAGTTGAGTTGGATGGTGCAGATCATAAAAACATGGTCATGCACTCAAATGATAGTTCAATTATGAAGCTTGAATCAAGTCAGTTCGACACTTCAGACACATTTTTGAAGTTCTCCGCTGGCTGTGAATTGTATGAAGCACTAGGGCCGGCTTTCCAGAAAAAGAGTATCAATTTTGATTGGGAAGGAGGAAAGAGCGAAAATGGAACCAATGTTGAAATTTCAGAGGAGATGAGCAGTAGCAAGTTGACGTTTGATTCTGATTCAGAGCATCTTCTAGAAGCAGTTGTGGCAAATTTTTGTCACAGTGGTAGCGAGGTTAAAACTAAGAAATCATTCAGTGAATCAGTGCAGTCCTTGTTGACAACTGAAAATATGCCAGGACCTTCTAGCCATGCTAAGCACACTGTCAATTCAAGCGGTTATTCAATTGATCGGCCATTCCTGAAAGAAGAGGGCCCACAGCATTGCTTAACCTCATCAGAGTTGTCTGGTGTGATGTCTTCTAAAGGGTTTTCATCACCTTGTCCAAGTACATGTAGTGAATTGGAGAGGTCTTCAGGACCTGGAAGGAATAAAAAGAGAGCTAGACCTGGTGAAAGTAATAGGCCTCGACCAAGGGACAGACAACTAATCCAAGATCGTATTAAAGAACTACGAGAGCTGGTGCCCACTGGATCTAAGGTAACATCTCTGCAGTCCATTCACCCCACAAAGTTTTTCTCTTTTAATAGTTCATATTGTGCTAAAATTTCAAGTTAATTGCAGTGCAGTATTGACTCTCTGCTGGAGCGTACTATCAAGCACATGCTCTTTTTGCAAAGCATCACTAAGCATGCCGACAAGCTAAATAAGTGTACTGATATGAAGGTAAGATCTGGAATTTAATTGATTTAATCTTCTGGCCTAGATTTGCTGGATAAAAAATTAGTCTCACATATGTATCAAGCAGTAATCAACAAGGAATCTCCATGCTTGTTAGCTGTTACTTGCAAGGTTTCTGCTTTTATGTAGTGCCAAATGTGTATATTGCTGAGTATAATTATATGTCCCTTGACTTCTATAATCATTATTGTCGCAACTCGCAAGCATCTGTCATTCGGTATCATATACTCCTTTAATGCATATAATATCATGTTTGTTGATTCTCTTATTATGTAATTGCCCTTTCAGTTGCAATCCAAGGAAATGAGCATGCAAGGGTCCTCTACTTGTGAACAGGGTTCAAGCTGGGCTGTGGAGGTAGGAAGTCATTTAAAAGTCTGTTCGATAGTTGTTGAAAATCTTAACAAGAACGGGCAAATGCTTGTGGAGGTACGTAGTCATTCCACCCTGGAAGACTCAAGTTTACTTTTCCCTTTACTGCCGTACTATGTTCTCATATGATAAGTATTGGGTCGATCGTTGCAGATGTTGTGTGAGGAGTGCAGCCATTTTCTTGAGATAGCAGAAGCAATCAGAAGCTTGGGTCTAACAATCTTGAAAGGGGTTACTGAAGCCCGCAGCGACAAGAGTTGGATATGCTTTGTGGTTGAGGTAGTATCCAAATATAAATTATGATATTTTGTCTGATAAGAAACAAGATGAATATGGTCAAATTCTTGCTATTTACTACGTTGAATACCTGTTTAAATTTTTTTTGGTATTGTTCCATTTTACATTATATGACTACAGCATTTGTATTTTTGTTTGGTTTGTTTCTGAGATTATGATTTAAAACATTTGAGCTTGTATGGTATATACCATTTTCTTATGTTGGTGCCAGATCATGTCTGGTATTTTAGAAGTCAGATATTCTAATGAAAAAGCCCAATACCGTTTTCTCAAAAGAATAACTGGTTCTGCAGTCGCTATATGATTTTTTTTGTTGTCCATATGTTAATAGTTGGTTCTGGAGCTACTGTATTATTATTTATCGTCCATATGTTTTAGGACATTATGAACATCATTTTTGGCTGCATACTTGGATTGTCCATACGATCTTTATCTTATTCTAAAATTTATTTGGCAAGAACTAATATTCAATTGTATTTCATTGCAGGGACAGAATAACAGAAGCATACATAGAATGGATATTTTGTGGTCACTTGTTCAAATATTGCAACCCAATGCCACGGCACAGCATTGTTGCTGATTAACTCATGGTGATCATCACGTTCACGTATGCTTCTTTGTAACATATTGTACCGTTGGTGATATTTGATTGGAATTTCTTGTACCCTTAAAAGTTTGTATTGTGCTTCATGCGTTAGATTTTGATCAATTGTTTGTATGTGTGATTGATGATTGAAATTACATACAGAGCATTCATTGTGCCTTTGTTTGTAGTTTGAATCCCCTTTCTAAATCTCTTCCAGAGAATAAAAAAAGAGCTTGGTTTCTTTCTGTTGCAGTGCATTTATGCATCATTTTTCCGTACATAATTTTTCAAGGATCTTCATCATTATACATCAGTGTGGAATGTGAGCTCTTGAAGAAGAGAAACTTGACACGATAACATAGTAACTATCAGTATTCAGTAACTAGTGAACTTTATTATACACATCCTCATATACGTAGATTCACTGTGGTAGTTTGAAAGGGGCGAGGGCTGAATTACCATCCAGTCCTTTTGACCTGTAATGGGTCATGTATTCACTGAGATAAGTTTCCCTGTATTTTGGTGGATTATCATCTGAAATGAACTCTTGGATTGGTCCGTAGGCTCTAGATTTACTTGGATAGAAAAGACATGCTGCTGAGACTCTTGGCCCTATCTGTCTTACTTGCACCCTATGCTCCACACTCCTGAACTTGTCATTACTGATAAGCTGTAGAAACAGAAACCAACAAAACAGATTATTGATGAAAGTTGAAATATCTATTAGCACATTAAATTTCTGATTTGTTGTTATTATATCTGAAATATTTTGTGCAAAGATTTGTTATTTTGTTTTGTTTCTGTATGTACCTGCATAAAGTCACCAACGTTTGCTATCAACCCTCCTTGCAGGAAAGGCACATCCAGCCACTGATTCTGCTGAAGGACTTGGAGGCCTCCGATACTGTCCTGCAGAAGTATAGTGAAGAAAGACGGGTCTGCGTGCTTGTTTGCGCCAATGGTCAAGTCTGGCTCAGGACATGCCGGGTAATAGTGGCACATCAGAATCTCAGTCTCCATGCACTGCATGTCTGCAAGGCGGTTGCTGGTAAGCCCCAGAGCCTCTGATAGCAATTCTGATATCGTTCGCTTCAGTTTCATCATGTTTTCCATGTATGCACACACAATACGCCTATGAAACCAAGTCATTAGAAAAAAACGGTTTTTGAGGTTAGGATCAGAGGAAAGTACTAGGTACTAGATACTAGGAAGTGGCATTTACCTGCATATTGGTGGCATGAGTTTTGGGTCTAGCTTGCCATCTTCGAGGTGAATCGCTATTGAGTCCCTCCAGTTTGCTGCGTTCGATGTGTAGAGATCTCCATTGCTGTAGTACCTCACTGGGACCTTATAGTCACGAGAGTACCACTCCATCTTCACCTCTGTTGGTTGCTCATGGAACTCTCGGATACCCTCCAACAGCTCTTCCAGTAAGTTCACGGGGATTCCATGGTTGACCATTTGGAAGAAACCCCATGTCTCAGCTGCTCTCTTGATCTCTTCCACGACCTCTGCTCGCCGGACACCCTCACAGCCCTGGAAGTCAATGACGGGTATCTGCAGGAACTGAACTTGAGTGTTGACCAAGGATGGGTAGTTATGGAGGTCCTCAGGTCTGTGGACAAACATTCTTGGAATCTTGGACAAGCCAGAGTCCACAAGTGCCTTCACTCCACCTCTGGTTTCATCAAACTCCTTCACTTCCTTGGCTCTGTCATAGCACAACACATTGGCTCCCTCAAGCTCCATGTTTGGGATATGTGGTGAAGAAGAAGGTACTAGAGATAACTTGGCCTTTGTATGGAGTAAACACTAAATGGTGATGCTTGTTGTGTAAATTTGAAAGAACAGAGAGATTTTGTTGATGCCTTCTGGTTTTTAGTCTTATATTTATAAGAAAAATGTTACACCCTCTGTCCAGATGTCCTAAAATGAGTGTTATATT
>JAYMSY010000667.1:0-11015 GCA_036897685.1 Monsonia emarginata | reverse complement strand
CATGTTGAATATGGTTACAGATTTATTTTTATTTGACAATGCTAACAAGTTTTAATAGAATCACTAATTATGTTGCTTTCATAAAATTCAATTGTTTTTATTTTTGTAAAAAAAATACATTGTGTTTTTCACTTTCTTAAGTCACTTGTCATAACTGAAAATCCAAAAGTATATTAGGGTGCTCTAAAATGTATACTCCCTTCGCTACAATTTTTAGTAGTAGTTTTACAATAAGTGATTTAAATTGGAGATAGTGGTATATGAAGAACAAATGATGAAAAGTCAAACACAAATGTGAAAATCTTTAATTTTTACAAATAGTCAAATAAAACACTTATTTTGAAACGGAGAAATATATCTTAAGGGAACATACAAAAACAGACAAAGGGACCAACAAAAGAGAGAGAAGAGCTGTGACAAATCATAAATCTAAATGTTTTCAAAATTAAACTCAATCTTCATTAAAACTATCTGCACAAAGTACAAATTTCTACAGTAGGTACTTACAGTTACATCTAAGACAATAACAAAATAAAAGTCTAAAACATAGTAAATCCCAGAAACCACTGAGATAGATCTTAGGCCAAGCAAAATAAACCTATTTCCACTGTATTTCTCTATTCTCTGTGATGCTGCTCTACTTCTCTACACCATTTTGTAACCCCTCCGGTATCAAAACTGGCATTGGAAAATAAAATGCCTAGGGTTTCAATTTCAACAATCTAGTAATTATACCATCATCTCTACAAAACGACTTCTGGAAAGTTCTCGTATAAGCAAAACTTGCCACACAGTTTCAGTCCGCTGGCTAATGCTGATTCTATTTGTATTTAACGAAGAAATTCAGTCAAGTTCGATACCTTTTTTTCTAGCTGCTTCCACGACGCTGTTTGCATCCCCTTTTGATCTATACAGGTTACGGTAAGACTTCCACAGGTTTACAGAGAAGGGATATACCAATACTGCTCTCTTATGAAATGTTTCGGAAATGGCCTCAACCCCTGTTACGCTGCTCAAAATGTTTGCAGCTTCTACCCACATGAACTCCGGTGCTATCGGGATGGCTTGAAACATTGTTCTGACCAATAGCAAGCATGCCCAAAACATAACGGAAACAGAAGTGACATCAGAAGTGCTGTTGTCTTTGCTTAACCGCTTGCAGACTGAAATTGCTAACTTGTAGTTTGCCGGTGATATCTCCAAAATTGCTTCAACAAAACCAACAAGATCTTTTGGCTGCTGGGGCAAAAGTGAAGGGCCATACCAAACTTCAAGAGCCGAGTTGATCAACGAAAAATAAGATGAAACCGGACTCAAGATGTTACCAATTAGCTGCTGGATTCTTGTCTTGCTGATGTGGTTTAGGAACTTTCTGGATAAAGGCTCAGATGAATTGAAATCCCGAATAGCATCAACGTATGCATTCAAAATGTTCAGTGTCCTGTCGACTGGTGCATCTCTCAACTCTGTTCCATCAGTAAGCAAGAACGTTGCATGCTCCCGCATGCAATACTCTAAACTCTTAGGAGCTGCAGCCTTCAATGCCTTATCAATACTCAGACGAGCTCCAGAGTGATCATTCTCCAATAGTTTATGGAGAGAGAGATTAATAAGCCCAAACATTGTGTCCGTCTGGTTAGAGTCCAAACATGAAGTGCCCATATCTGATGGTGTAGCTGAACCCAGCAAGATGAATGAGCTACCACAGTTTATATCATCTACAATTCCGGTACTCGGACTCTGCACTTTCCAGAAAGAATTGAACCAGCGATCCATGAGTTCTTTTGCAAAATCCGTTCTCCCATTTTGGAGAGCATACTCAGCATACTGATTCCAGAGGCACTGTAATCCAGGGACTCCTTTTGGCCATTTATCGATGGCATCCTCAAACTGATCAAAACTCAATTTTCTGTAATCATTTTCATACATCCACACTGATATCAGAACAAGTTCTATGCAAGTCGGGTACAACTTAACATATTTGTCCAATACGATCCTACAATCTACGATATCAAGTGCCACCATGCACCTAATGTGGTTGACGGCAAACAGGTGCAGCGATCTGAGAGCAGTTTCATTTTGAAGAGAGTCACTTGTAATGTCTGATTCAATAGATTCCACAGCCATTTCCATTAGCCTTATGGCCTGCTGTTTCCTTTTTTCTGTCAGATGAACAGATGACCATTCTACCCTAAGCAAATCTTTTTCAACTTCAAACTGCTCTGTTATAGTATCAGGTAGTTTCCTGTAGGTCAGTAAGTACACACAACAAATCCAGAATATACATTTGTCAGTTAACGTCAAGCACGAGAGGATATCAGAGAATGACCAAGATCGAGGGTCATCATAGTTTGACTCAGCAGAAAGGAGTCCACAGACTCTCTGGATGGCCTTCAAAACATTCCCAGACATGCATAGGCAATCCATCATCTGCAAAAAAAGGTCCAAGATGCATGTGCTATCATGCATTAAGTCCCGTCCAGAAGTAGACCCACATTGGCAAAGAGCCGAGACAGCAGCATCATACGCATCCAACCGATCCTTAAGTTGTATCCTACTGTGGATGTACATCAGCCAGAGTTCATAGCTTCCTCCATTATGTTTGACCTAACAAAAAACAACCAGTGTTTCGAAACGAAAGTTTGCATTTATCTTCTCCAATAAAAGCATAAAACAGAAATTAAGAAGACGTCATAAATATATAGTTAGAGGCATGAAGCATTAACTTCTTTAACGTGTTTGCATTTTAAAAATTGTCAAACATAATTTCCTATTTGTTGTTCTTCATTTTCTAGGATGGTATAGTATGTTTCTCTACACTGAAAGGAATTATAACAAGCTGCTCAAAAGCAGCACTGAGAAAAAGCTGCTAGTAAGCAGCTCATGTCCCAGACTTTCTGCAAAATCATCAAGCTTGCTCCTGCTCAATCAAAGTAAAACTTCAGCTTGACTAAGATATAACCATTATTACTCAGGATAAAATGACCGACCAACTTTACCATACAAAACTGAACATCCTTAATGAATGACAGCCTCCCCAACTTTGTTTAGGAATGGCCAGTTCGTTGTATGGATAACAAAATATATCATTCTAGCATTCTTGAACAAGTCCAACTCATACTTAACTCTATTTTCCTTTTCTTCATCATGCTAGTAAAAAATTAAATATATCTAGGAAAAACAGGCATCAACACTTGGCATGCGACTATCTACGTAACTAATGGTAATGGACTGCCTTCTTCAACAAAGTAACCAACACTTTCCCAAACCACACCTATCAGTTAAATGTAAGCATCAAAAGCTTTCAAAGTATTTGCGTTCCTAGATCATGAACATCTTATACACCATGCTAATAGCCTAAATATCACCTGCCTATGTGGTTCATCATCTTTAAAAGAAAATCATAGAGCTTCCAATATTTGAGTGAGAGAAAAAGAGAGAGCATAAATAATAAAAAGCTTAATCAATCTAGTGCGGAGCTATGGAAGATCAATCAGTTCCACGTAACTGGCCTTCATTTTCAGGACAAGATGCCCCAACTACAACCCATTAATAATAACAGATAGGCTAGCTGGCATCTTCGGGGCTTTTTAGAAGTTAACATTAGCCCGACACAAACTCACATGGAAATAATCTTTCCACATGGAAAATCACTCACATCTTACAGCATTACCTCATTTAAGAATATGGAACAAATTATAACATACCGCTTGAGAAAACATGTCATCCTCCCCATCTGACTTCTTATTGCTACTGAAAATAATAAGATAAACAATCCAGAGCGGTACAGATGTTGGATCAGTCTCAAGCGCTCGTGACAGCACGGAGAGCGCCTACAAAACTCACAAATTGGAGGCGATAAGAGAAACTAGAGGATATGTATTTTCAATACAATGTTAAAAGTTGACATACTGGTTATAGCAGAGAAAATCTACCTTCCTCATGCCCTCTGAGTGGCTAACCTCTTGATTGAGTACGAGAAGAGCAATTTCCAGGGACTCAGCACTGTCAGGCAGACTTTGTTTGAACTGGGTCTAAATATTCACCATCAAATAAGCAAAATTAGATCTGGGGCAATCTACTACACACATTAAGCAACCCAATCATCTGTGATATGAATAAAGATTTTAAATGCTGAAGAGACACAAGCATATCACAACAGTATCAGCTTAATGAAAAATATGGCAAGTGAGAATACGGATGTGTAGTAACTGTCTTATCATAATAAAGGCATATGACATATAAGGAACATAGCAAGGAAAAAAATAGGAAGTCAAATTACGAAGTTCGAAATGAAATTCCAAAAGGCAAAAAATGTGCAAGAAACTGAAAAAAATTGCAATGCCAATGCTTCACCAAATAGTAGTGAGAATATAGAATGCTAGGCTAATTTCAGGAAAATGAAAAGAAGGAATAAACAAACCACTCCGCTGTTTTCAGTCTGAAAATACAATGCCTGTCTGCTCCAGCTCCCATGCACCTCAACACGGCCATCACAACCATGCAAAAGCGGCTCCTCTGCAGTCATTTCAGTTTGAAGAAAACTTGAAACAGCTAGTGAAATACTGAAACATCTTCTCCAGCATTGTCCACTTCCCCTAGTTATAATAGATTTGCATGTATGCAGATCAGCTGCAAGTGTATCTAAACCTACTAGATAGGTTGGTTGTGCTAAAATGTTGAGATGATTGAACTCTTTTGTTGTGCCATTAAACATTGTCCTGCGAGATAATGATCCAACCAGACTATCTGCACAACCATGAGTTCATGAAGACAACAAAACAATGAGATGTAGATACACAATCTGGGAAAATCCACACCAGCATCAGCGAATTTACCATGTTTGTTCATATTTTTGCCCGCGTAGTCTTTGACATGTTGCCAAGAACATTCATCATCGTTGCACTTTCCGCGGAGCTCATACATGCAGAGCGGCCAAAATGGGTCAATTGCAAAATCACTGGCATAAGAACCAATATCTTTTCCACGAGTATCTCTGGCCATCTCCCTCAACACTACTTTTGATTGAATTTCATCACTTTCTACATGGACACCCTCTTCAACACTACTGTTGTGACGGCAATCCTGCTGAATTCCAGTACATGAATCAACAAAATCAACCAGAGGGCGAACCTTCATATGGCGAAATGCACTTCTCAGAATAAAAGCGGGCAAAGAAACTCCAGATTCATAGTCAGGACTGCGGAGGTCAGAAGGAACCTCATCTATACTTCTTTCCAATTTGTCTGTGCCAAGATAAAGTAAATTATAAAACAATTTTAGATAAAATAAATTCTACCAGAAATAAAATTACTTGTTAAAAATCACATGACCACACAGAACATATCTTTCTCTAAATCTGAATTAATGGACATTTCAGAGATCATGGAACAAGTATCATCAAATGAGAATATAAGTTTGGTATTTACAACTTATCGATAATCTTTATCTACTGACTGAATTAGCTCCATTCAGTTCAGATTCACATAGAAGACCACTTCTCTAACAGACTAACAAAGAAGACATATTGATGCCTGAACGGTCAAAATGTGTAATAAAACATAAACTTCTCAGCACAAGAAAGCATCATGTTGAACAAGATTTTGCAACTGCAGCAGTGTCAGCCACAATCTAGCATTCAGCAAAACAACATATTGTTATATTCAAAATCATGACCCCTGAATATCCTTTCCAACTTCCTCATTATAATTCATATATTTCCGCAAATAAAATTGCAGTTGATAGAATATTAGGATCTACAACATCATGCAAAAACAGGCAATCTCTAAATGAGCATTGAAGACAATGAAAATAAAAAACACAAGCCTAATCCATATTTGAGGTTATTGATAAATGATAATCATCATTTGAAGTAACCTCCAAATGAGCATCTAAAAGCAAGAGCCTAGCACCAACAAGGTTTGGCACAATTGGCTGATAGATGCATCCCCTTAAGCATGATGTCCGGGGTTTGAACCTGGCCATGTGTATAGAAAAAGAACTTTGTTCGGAGAGGTCCACTTTGGTGGTTTCTAAGTCTTAAACGAGGATTTGTTTGAGTATGGTAAAACGGCTTAAAGGTGCCAACTGTGAGGCACAGACCCCTTAAGAACCTCGTGGTATATACCAAAAAAAGACAAGAGCCTAGAAATTATGAGAATTATAAATCTATATCTGAAATTTTGAAAATCATCACTTAAATTTTTGTTCACACTCAACAAACTAAAAGAAAACAATAACAAATCTTAACTTACAATCAATGGGGAAGAATCAAAATTACACCCTATGTAAGATTCTTGGATAAAAATATGACAACAGAATTAATTTACCATATGTGTAACGATCAGTTGGCCTACCAGATCACAACGGAAATAAAAAGAATAAAATTTGTTAACAAACATTTACCTCCAAGATCCTCTTGTTGAATTTTCTCAGCTCCTATGGAGGGAAAACTCCCGTCGTTCCTCTCAGCCCCTTCAGTTCCAACGTCTTTAGCCCATTGTTTAAATGAAGGCTGCATGCTAAGATGAGAATCACTACCCTGTGCTGTTTTCATTCCAAACCGTGCACATAACTCTGACCTTAAATTTGCTTCAAGAAGCAAAGTGTCCTCAGAGTTCTCAAGATAATGTTTTTCATTGGTCATATTTATGTCCTCTTCCCCTTCAGAACTTCCTTCTTTTCTCGGAGATTCGATGGGTTGATCGATTTCGTGATCAAGGGGAAACATCTCCTCATCTTCATCTGCTGAAATGTTGGGATCACTTGACGGTGAGCAGACTCTGTCAACAGTTTTCTTTCCCATATGGGGCAATAGCTCTGATGTACTAGCATCAGGTTCACTACATGGTTCAGACCCCAGCATTTGCCCATTCATCCGCGGATAAGAAATATGAGCACCGTCAATGCATTGAATATTTGAGCCATACCCTCCTTGATTGAATCCACCAATTTCATCCTGCATTGTATCCATTGGCACAGGTATTTGATCCATATTATTTTCAGTCATGTCATCTGACAAATGCAACCCAATCCCAACATGTTCATGTGGTTTAGTGGACCATAACAAAGTAGAATCATTCATAATAAATGACCGAAACTGGGCCGAACACATTTCCCGCTGGCGATAAAGATGATTGCATTTAGAATTAGCTTCAATCAAAGCTCTCTGGGCTTTACGATAAGCCTTAAGCGCCTTCCTCTCTTCAATTTCGCATCTACGCCTATGCTCCTGTGCATCCTCAAGATCCTTATCCAAGAGTTCCTCCATCGCAGTTAATGATTGTATGTCCATGTTACTATGTCTTGGAACATTCACAATATCGAAACCATTCCAGGTGCTTGTACTTTTCTGAGATGTCTATCACACATGAATGAATAAATTGAAACATTAGACGAGTACATGAAACTGTTAAACCATATACACACAACGCTTCAGTTTAATATCAAGAGTCTGAATATACACCTGATGTACATCGCTAGACGTAGGCCTCAACGCCTTTTCCTTGGATATGACTTCATGATCATCATTGCCTCTTTTTAAATTATGTTCACTAGATGCTCTGTTTGGAAAGGAACTCAATGGACGATGTTCATCAACTTTAGCTGAATGGTTGAACTCCACATCATTCTGTAAAATACAAAATAAGATAAGAAACACTAACAATTTATTAAATTTAAGTTAATGACTTCCCATGGTAACAACAATATTGCCCCATCTTGGAAGAACACTGCATAACACTAACAGCACCAAAACCTGTTAACTCCTTTCAAGTTGTAGGAAACATAATAATATAGCTACAGCTGCAATACAGAAATTTAAAGGTCAAGAAATACAGTAAATGGAGCTATAATAATTATATAGTAAAAAAAAGGGACAAACCAACCTCATGCAAGATTCCAGAAGAAGGATTTAATGTCCACTTACTAAATTATTTGGCGCAATAAATGCCACATCTGGAAGGACTGCACTTCGGTTTGCCACACTACAAGGATCCACCTGCTGAGTACTCCTATCCGACTGGCTGCCACTAGGATTGATGACAGCACCTGCACAGCAGAAAGCTGTTAACCTCCCAGTTTATTAGACATGTCGGTTTGGCAAGTGATAAAATTGCAGCAAATAAGTCAAGTATTCACCATCTTTTGGCCCATTTGCTAACATTTCAGATGAAGCAGGCCTCTTCCTATTATCTTGTTTTTGTGATTTGATTAACACTGGCTCAATTCTTCCCATGGAAATCTCTCTGTCACCACTGATGCAACCAACCGTATTCCTGCCCTGCAAATGCCTGCTCTCCTGCCCCTGATCTTTGGGTAATATAAGATGATTTTTGGCAGCTTTTTCTTGTTGACCATCTGAAATTTTCTGACCATGATCAGTTTTTAAGCGTTTCCTATCTGGCTCTTTCAAATCTAACTGCACAGCTTCACCAGATGTATCTCCGTATTCTCTTGTAGATTCCTTGTCTAGTTTCAACACATTGCAATCCCTGGATGTGCCTAAAACAGTTGCCTTATTTTGCTGTGCAGACTTGAGCCTCAACTCACTTTCTCGGATAGCAATCTGCTGCCTCAAGTCCTGAAGTTCACTATTGTTCAAATCTGAACCTTGCTCAAATCCACGCCCTTGGCTTGCAAGACTTGTGTTGCGAGTACTAACATTCTTGAGATGGGATTTCTGCCCAACTGATGGCAAGGCCCCCCTGGAGTTGGCTCCATGGATTTTAGTCATTGATGAGATAAATGTGCGACTTAAAGACAACTTCTTGGGTACAACTTTGTTTTCATTTCTTGTAGTGTTTCTAAGCATTACTGATTGAGGTTGTGACAAAACTGGGGGTCTTTTATTACCATCTACACCCATTACCTTAATTTTAGGTACTGAAGAATTTTCCTTTCTGTTCTTTTCAGAATCACTGCCACTATCATCATCTGAGAATCTAATTACAAGATTATCACTGGCGGGGGCAGGGCCATACCATCTAGGAGCTACAGACTTAAATGGCACACGATTCTTGTCAACTGTCCTACCATAGTTGGTTTGCATGGAAGTTCGGGAACGAACTCCAGTACAGCTTGCAGAGTTATTTGCAGGAACAGACTTCCCTGTGAATTAGGTGCAAATTCATCAGAACAATACTTACGGTACGAATATCATTATGATCAAATCAATAGACAGAACATCGCTTAGCAATGTATCATTAAGAATTCTTTCCTAGTAAATTGATAGGAGAGGGCAGAGAACTAATTATCACAATAATCTATTACTGTTCTCATGCCCAAGCCTCTTCTCATCCTTATGCTAAAAACTCTGAGTTTGTTGGAATTGCAAAAATATGGATTTCCATAAAAGGTGTAACATATTGTATAGATAATGTAACAGAGCCATAGTCAGTAGAGTAGGAGGCAGACTGGGCCATTGAAATTATGCATACTTACTTTTTTGTCCTGAACATTCTACTAGTTTGAGTGCCAACAGGTGTATAACTTGGTGTAGTCATAACATATACTTCCCTTTTCAATTTGATATATAAGACTCATCATTATTTATCAATTATATGCCAAAAGTATCAATATATAGAAGAGGTAATTGGAATTAAAAATTACTAGAATGAAGGTGCGTTTCAGTTTTAATATCACGCGTTGTGATACAATTTACTATTAGAAAAAGACAGCCTATAATTCAATGCTCCCACCATTGCAGGGTTCGAAGAAGGTAAATTATAACCAAATAATTAATAATATAATAACATACACTATCAAGCTGAATCTATTATCTCATATGAGCCTCTAGTCAATAACTACATTTCAGAGTGATAAAGTGACACAAAACTCCCTAATATACCCATGTGCTTCCCAAGAGGGGGGAGGCACACACCAAAAGACATTCATTGCGACATTGATAATTATGGTACAAAAACGGAAGTTCAAAATCTCTCACTGCATTGGATAACTGAACCTACCCTTATTAATGCTTTGGGTATTTTTGCTTGCCGGAAAAGGTACAACAGGTTCTGCTGGACGGCCAACTATTCCTGTGATTCCTGCAGTGGAGCACGCAGGAGGTCCTTTAGCCTCGGAGGAAGAAGGAAGATCCTGAGAAACAAAACATACTCGTTTAAGGATTCGAATAAGCAAATAGCAATGCCTCCAAGATAACAAATCACACGAATGATGACATAAGACCCATGTAACCCATGTTTAAATCAACCTCAAAACATCAATTCATGTTCAATTGGACGAAAAATGCACATCAATCAGTACCAAGCAACTAGAATTAGCTCCAACACAAAGAAAACTAACAAAATTACGATCAATCATAGTAGAACAAGCTGAAAAAAGAGGAAAATCATGGCCAAGCAAGTAGAATCAGATGAGCTCAAACACCAACACAGCCACAAAACCATCGATTCATTACTCAGCGCAAGCATCAGACAATGAGCATCAATGGTTGCACACAAACAGATCACTAAAACCTCGAATTTAAACCCGCGAGCAAAAACGAGAATTAGGGTTTAGAGTTTGAACAATACATCGGTATCGGAAGACGACAGCTCGCCTTCTTCCCTGGGGTTCGAGGTTTTGGCCGTGTGCTCCAGGCCAGGGTTCGGAGTCGAACCGCCGGCGGCGGCGGCGACGGGTTCGTTCTCTCGTACGTGGACACGCTGCTGGATCTAGAGCTCCCGGACGAGAAGCGAAAGCTCAGCGAAGAGGAAATCGGGACTGTCTGCTCCGAATTCCTCACCGCCGGCACCGACACAACCTCCACGGCGCTGCAGTGGATCTTGGCCAATCTGGTGAAATACCCAGAAATCCAGGACAAGCTGTTCGCGAACATCAACGAAGCAATGGCCGATCCCGCGGCTGAGGAGGGGAGGGAAGAGGATCTGCAGAAAATGGGGTACCTGAAGGCTGTGGTCCTGGAGGGTCTCCGGCGACACCCACCGGCACACTTAGTGGCGCCGCACGTGGTGACGGAGGACGTGCGTGTAGGAGGGTACGTGGTGCCGAAG
>JAYMSY010000666.1:0-11017 GCA_036897685.1 Monsonia emarginata | reverse complement strand
ACAGCAGTTCCCGGGAAGAAAAGGTGGCAAATGCTGAGCCAGAGACGTGACACGAAAGAAAATATTTTTCTTTCTGTGTGAGTTATGGAACATTTTTTTTATCCTTATATTACAAATTCAGTTGAAAATATTTTAAAACAAACTCCATATTTATAGATAACTACTGTTCTGTGTCTATTTATTTCGAATTCAGTTGAAAATATTTTAAAACAAACTCCATAGGATTATTTTAAAAAATTAAAAATGATAAAACATAATAGCTCTATAATTGGTCTGTGACGTTATCAGCTTGACTTTTTAGTTATTAGTTGTGTTGGCGTTCTAATACGGGATGAAAGTTTTGCGCCTAAGCAGGCGGAGTTCAAATCTTGGGACCAATTATATTTTTATTAGTAAATTAATCGTGAATTGATGATAATATAATTTTATAGGTGAGTTAAAATGGAAGACGTGGTAGTACATGGGGCAATCGAAAGAAAGCTAAACGGAAAAAAAAATTAAAATTCTTAACTTTTTTTTGCAAATAATTAAACGAGAAACTAGTTATTTTGGGGCGGAGGGTGTAACGGTTAATTTAGCTTTGTAATGTCTTCTTTTGCCTAATGGACAAACTTTTGCGCTTATAACTAAGAGGTGGTGGGTTTGAGCTAAAAAGATTATGCCTCTAAAATATAGTTTTATTGGGAAAAATGTGTGTGGACATTTTTGTACCAATTAGTTTACGAAGAAGTTTGTGCTTGTTGTATACGTACCCTAAATGCATCCTTAATGGGGCAACAACTGAAGCTAGTTGCCCCATAAAAATGGTGGGCTCCACACACACAAAAAGTGTGATGGCAACAACTGCTTGTAGTGGAGCAACGAGTTACTCATATGTACGAGTCAGGTCGGCGAGCTGGCATTCAGCTCGCTGAGTTGCACCTCGCCCATATGGGCAATCTGTGTTAAAATTAAACGCAAAAAAAAGTTGGTCAGGTCGGCGAGCTGACATGCAGCTCGTCCACTGCCCCCGTATCACCCAGATGCCACAGCTACCAACTGCCACAGTAACAACAGTCGACTGCAACAACTCATTAGCATGGCCCAGAAGTGGAAAGGGTTCCCTCCATTCATGTGACCCACATTATATATAAAACAAAAGGAAACAATTGACTAGCCTTTTCTTGTGGACAAATTGACTAGTAACTAAGAAGAGAGAAACATTGGAAAGTAGAAGCAAAGTAGAACCCAAATAGCCACATGTGATTTGGATGAGAGTGAGAGGTCTTGAGGTGGTTGCATAAGTGAAAAGTAGCAAAACTAACAAACTTCAAAAGATGATGATGGTGGGAAAATGGCAAGGAAGAGTAATGGACATTTTACTATTTGTTCCTTTGCTTGACCTAAGCTATTGATAATGCCAAAATTTTTAGTTATTTTGTTTATGGTATGAGGAGTCATGATCTTTTTTCCCATTTCTAGAAGATTCATAGCTCTCTTTTGGGTTTTGGACTTTTTTTTTTATAACCCTGAGGTGATTCTGACTGAGCCCCACATGGGTCGACACTTTTAAACCTTAAGTTACAGTCAGACTAATCCTCAGTCGAGGCGTAGTGATACCTTAAGTTGGCACTGCCTCTGGCCCCAAATAGCTCTCCATGCACTACCCCAGATTCTAACACGGGATGAAGCTTAAGGGACAATACTTACCAACCAAGTACACCACCCATTAGGGCTTACAAAACTAAATTCAGATTATAGGAAAATAGTACACACACAAAATTCACTTCAAATGAAATATTCCCAATATCAGAAAAAAATAATTATGGGAAATATTTCCATACATTTCTCTGTAACCGATAATAATTTTTTTTAATTATCCAAATAGACAAAATAAAAGGAAAAAGTATTTAAGGAAAGCCACGGTAAAAAGCCACGTGTCAAAGGTAAGGTCGGAAACTTTCAGTGTCGGAGACGGAGATACCCACGCTCGCACGTATCCTCCAGCTGATCAGCGTGCCACGTCAGCTCTCCGGCCATCTATATATATATATATATCAGCTCACTCCTCAGCTGATCCCAACACGCAATCAATCATTACACAGAAGCAGCGGAGATGGAGATGGAGGCGAAAATCAACGGCTCTGATTTCCCGGCTGATTTGGAGTACCAATCCGGCTTCGGCAACCACTTCTCATCGGAGGCGCTCCACCGCGCGCCGCCCCCGGGGCCGCAAACCCCCCTAAATACCCCCAGGGACAGAACAGCCCTCTAATCTGCCCTTTTGGGCTCTACGCCGAGCAGATCTCCGGCACGTCCTTCACCTCCCCTCGCACCCACAACCTCTGCAGGTTTCTCTTGCTCGCAAACTGTTTGTGAAAATGCCTCTGTGGATGGGTTATGGTTCAATATGATGAATTTGAGACCTCTAGTTTCGTTTCTGATTTGGGTTTTTGTTTCTTTGGTTGATTCTCTGTTTTATTGTTCATGGTTTAGGAATTCACTTCGAGTTTGATTCTGGGTTTGATTCAAAATGGGTTATTTATATCAGTTCAAGGACTAATTTGGTTGATTCTGTGGTCTCATTTGGTGTTGTTTAGTGAAATGACATTGTATATATCTTATCAAATCATAATCACCTTAATTTTTCTCTGAGCTCATATGGAGACACTTGAAATGCTTATTGATGAAGAAGTTGTTGGGTGTCAATTTTTTTATCTAAATTGAATGATTAAGGTTAGGACTTATAAAGAGTTGGTAATCTCATGAATTGTGTAGGACTTTCATTTCCATGCACAAGGTGATCTTCTTGATCATGATCAGGATCATCATAAATACTTGTAATCTCATTAGTAACTAGTGGATGTCAACTAGGATTGTTCTTTCTGTATCTTAATTTTGCCAGATTGCAACTTAATAGCGGTTTTAAGTTGTTAATTTGCACTGCATAATTTAGCATTTACCATGGCGTGTATGTTCTGTACAGTTGGTTTTCATGTATCTTTTGTTCTCTTTGTGCAGTTGGCTATATCGAATCAAGCCATCAGTCACACATGAGCCATTCAAACCTCGTGTCCCAGGTCATGGCAAGCTCGTCAGTGAATTTGATCGTTCCACCACTTCTGCAACTCCCACTCAGCTGCGGTGGAAGCCTGTAGACATTCCTGATTCACCAACTGATTTCGTTGATGGTTTATACACAATGTGTGGGGCTGGCAGTTCATCCCTTCGCCACGGATACGCTATTCACATGTAATGGGTATTCCATAGTTCTCCTCTTTCATCTGGTTTGGTTGGTAATACCATAATAGTTACCAATAGCAAGTTTTCATTTGTTCATTCATATAAAAGATTGTTCTTTAGCATAATGATTCATGAAGTAGCTGCATCACTCCTTCATGCAGAACTTAGAGCTCGGATCTATAACTCTGGATGTTATTTATGCGTTCTTTGATAGGCTTGTGAATCCCTTCTTATGCAGGTACACCGCGAACAAATCAATGGAAAATTCTGCATTTTGCAATGCAGATGGCGACTTCTTGATAGTCCCTCAAAAAGGAAGTAAGTGCCGAAATTGACACTCGGTGTCTTTGTCCTAAATTTGAAATGTATCACAGAGGGCAGGGCACACAAATTTCCACTTATTTCTAACTAAAGATGATTCAAGTGGTGTGGTGTTTTAATCCATATAACCTATGTATAAAATGTCAGTTAGAGTTAAATTGGAACTTTTATAAGCTTAAAGTTTACCCTTATATCTTTTTCCACCAGCTTATATGCATGCATGTTTATTATAGCTGAATTTAAGAGTCTGATTTTGTCTGTAGGATTATGGATCACCACTGAATGTGGAAGATTGCAAGTTTCTCCGGGTGAAATTTCCATTGTACCTCAAGGATTCCGGTTTGATGTTAAACTTCCAGATGGAGCATCTCGTGGTTATGTTGCTGAGATCTTTGGCGCCCATTTTCAACTTCCTGATCTAGGCCCAATTGGTACATTTACTGCTTAATCTGATCTAGCAGATTGTTTTCTCATTATGTCCATGTAACATGTACAAGCTTTTCGAGTATTTTGAATCAGTGTTTCAATAGAAACATCGATTTCACTGTAGGTGCCAATGGTCTTGCTGCTCCAAGGGATTTCCTTGTTCCTGCTGCCTGGTATGAAGAAGGTTCCCGTCCTGGGTACACTATTATACAGAAGTTTGGTGGTGAGCTGTTCACTGCTAGACAAGATTTTTCCCCATTCAATGTGGTTGCTTGGCATGGAAATTATGTTCCATACAAGGTTGGTGTCACTGCCATTATGTGTTTTTGTTGGATGTTTTTTGTTCTTTCAGTGTATCAAGTTGTTATGAAATTATAAGAACTGCAATATTTGTCAACCTGAAATGGATATAATTCTTGGTTGCTTGCAGTATGATCTGAATAAGTTCTGCCCCTACAATACCGTTTTGTTCGACCACAGCGATCCATCAATAAACACAGGTACCATTTGTAATCCATAATGTTTTCTTTTGCTGTCAAATGGGGTTGTTCATTCATAATCCTTGGATAAATTTGTCTAATTCAGTATGCGAATGGCAATGCAGTTCTGACAGCACCAACTGATAAACCTGGTGTGGCGTTGCTTGATTTTGTCATTTTCCCTCCTCGGTGGTTGGTAGCTGAGCATACATTCCGTCCTCCATACTATCATCGTAACTGTATGAGTGAATTCATGGGACTGATTTATGGTGGATACGAGGTAAGGTTTATCAGACACTGACTGTCGCTTAAACGAAATCTACTGTCACGAGAGGGATGAAAATGCAGCCTGAACTGATATGTTATAGTGATCGTTTTGACATGACGTTAAGTCTTAGTAATTGGGATATCTCCCCTGAAATCTGAATGGCAAGCCCGGAAACTAGTCCTTCTGATTGCATTTGTAAGAGAGGAAGTTGAAAGCTCGGTTCACCATTTCTTTGTATGATGATCACTCTTTGACTACTGAAATGGATCTTTCATCTTTTTCTCAGGCGAAAGCTGATGGGTTTCTCCCCGGTGGTGCAAGTCTCCACAGCTGCATGACTCCACATGGTCCCGATACTAAAACATACGAGGTAACACTTCTTGCAAAAAAAAAAACATATTTGGCATTGATTTGGAGGCTTAAGTTCCTCTTTACACGTAATGTGAACTTTGATTAGATGAAGTGCTCAGACTTAGACTTAGATTTGTCTATCCGTTTCAAACTGAGTGTCCTATCTTCCTAATTTGCATGTCCTAAAAAGAGTGTTCACTTCCCTTGTTAGGTACTACTATCCTTTCTCAACTAGTTATGCAGTGAAAGTCAATGCATAATTCTGTTATCCATATTTATTCTCCGACGAATGGAGTATATAAGATAGCACTATGCAAGTGCATATCCCTTAGGCTTATGGAATTGCTTCCCATTTTTTTCTGGTTTGCAGGCAACTGTTGCGCGAGGGAACGACGCAGGACCCTTCAGAATCAGTGGCACAATGGCTTTCATGTTCGAATCCTGCCTGATCCCACGAATATGCCCTTGGGCGCTCGAATCTCCCTTCATGGATCACGACTATTACCAGTGTTGGATCGGATTGAGATCTCATTTTACACTCGAAGGGAAGGGCGCGAAAAGCGAAGAACTATCCAATGGACATGAGGAGACCAAAACAGAAAGCTGCAGCTAGAAGCAGATTCACAGCTTCAAGTTGAGTGATATACGCATAATATGTTCTATATATAAGTAGAAGCATGGAAGGAGAAGCTGGCATATACATGGTGTGTACTTCTTGCCCTGTAATCCACCATTATGCTTTGCATTATAGAACTTATGTGTTCTATAAGTATGTAACTGTATGTATGTGTGTATAGCATGTGTTTCACTTAGTTTCTTTACACCAGTGTGGTCCTGTCACTCCTCAACCTCTTTTGTGATCCTTGAATTTGTGACACACTTGTTATGTACCTCAAGTGTTCACGAGGGATGCAAAATATATGATTAAGGTGGTACATATATAGGTTATGTATTCCTCCGTCTCCAAATAAATGTAGTTAATTCTTCGTCTTTTTTAGAAGAACGACCTTTTCTTTATAAATTCGTTGCCTTAGAGCATCCACAATGACAACTATTGTGAGGAGAGAAGAGGACGATGCGATGAATATTTTATAGGCCTCGCATCAATTTTACGCATTTTCCATCGTGGGTAGAAATATACACTAATGCAAGTTTGTTTGGTCGCTCAATCAAGCAAAATCGATAGACCGACCGACAAAACCGATAGACTGATCGACCGGACGTGTCTGTTGCAGCCAATAGACAATATTGCCGTTCACTACAACTAGTAGTGACTGCCACAATGATGTAATTACTACTCAATGAATGTAACAATTTTTCAACTACTCCCACAATTACTTCGCACTACATTGTGGATGATTTTAGAAGCTCGTTGCCCACACCAATAGTATTTATTATTTTAGTTTTTTTGTTTGTTCTATTTGTCTTGTTATTATATAATACGATATGATAATATATATACACGTTTGTTTGTAACATGACAATGTAAACTAAACTATGGTCAAATTATTCACCTTAAAATATATTAAACAATTGTCCCTAACACTTTAGATTAATCTTTGCCTTTTTTTTATATTTGGGTTCAAAATCAATAGTTCAAATCCTATTATGGAGCTCATATGAAAAAAATCATTAAACAAAAACATGTAGTCATTTTCAAATGAGCAAGAACATTGAATGTTTCAAATATTGAAGGTGTAACTTGTCACTTCCTGAGTTGACCAACCTAGCAAATAATCATATAGATAAGATTGAAATATGATTTTATTGTATTTTATGGACATTATTATTATTATTATTTGGTGGGTAGGAAAAAGTATTATCTGAACCTCTCAAAATAATTGAGAACTAGTCTTATTATTAAAATTATATATATTGATGCATAGATAAGATAATAGAAATTGTGATTTAGTGGAGGTGTGGACCTATGGAAATTGGATTTTAGTGTGTAGATATATTCACACAACTTTAGCTTCTAATATTTGGATTTTAGTGTATAGATATATACATACATTTGAATCTGGTAAATTGGGACATATTTCATTAAAGGTTTAAGAATATGTTAAAAGTGATAAATAATTATATAAGTCGGAAAAAACTGTTTCTAATTGTACAGTCCACGATAAAAAAACAATATGAATTATATAATAAGAATAATTTTTTTCGACGTACGAGCGATAGTCATTATCGGGATAAAATTTTTTGTTGATTAATTGATACAAAAGAGTGTGTAAACTCGTATATAAGAAAATCTACCCGGTCACATATTAAATTAAGAGGAAAGTATCATCTCTAATTTAAATGAATCATAATTTGTTTGTTTTTTTTTTAAATCTTGGAACATAATTCATGACAGATATGGTATATGAGCAACAAAATAATTATAAAGGTTTTATAAAATAAAGACCATCCATATGACCAAATCTCTATCCAAATCATATTAAAACTTGTTAAAATGTTGTTGTCATTGTCCTCATCTTGCATGTAACTATCAAGGCAAGAAAATTAATGTCCTTAGTGTACTTTTGAAATTCCTTAACAAACAAGGCAACAATCTCCAAAATGATAAGATTAGGGATGAGACTTACTAACTCATCAATGTTGCATATAATTTTCCCATTTTGTAACTCATATTTCCAAGATTTCAAATATATATTCCAACAATCCCAAATATATTTCTTTTAAAGTACAAAAGTCTTATGTTTATTTTAGTTTATAAATGAAAATGAATTATTAATTTTATAATTGTCACGTTTTTTTTTTAAATTAATGTTATGATCCTCAACAAATGTAAAAATTTATACTTGAAAACCAGATTGGCAATTAGATAACAATGTCATTGTAGGCAAATGGCACCACAATTTCAAGAGAAGCTGAAGAGCATGAGACACCCCCACCCCAATAACAAATTAGAAGATAAAGGTTTAGTCAATGAAAGTTGCTTAAGCCACCAAATCATGGGTTCAAAGATCACAACAACAACAAAACATACAAATCACAAGCATCAACCCAGAAAATAGCATAATTGTTTTCTAAATTTAGAAGTGCCTCAGAAAGGGTCTACAACTGAGAAAGTGAGAAGTCTCAGGAACAAAACATCATAGTTCTGAAGTCAATGCACAGCTTACTTGTTTTACATTGTGGAGTTAACTTAATTACATGAATCATACTAAGCTGTCTACTTCACAGAACAAGTTTGAAAAAAAAAATCCGAGTTTTGGATGCTGAAACCGCAGGAGGAATCATGCAGGTAGCTGCAGCCTTTTGTTGTTTTTCCAGCTGCAACAGATCAATTTTTACAGTCAAGCAAAAACCTGAAACAAATGGAAAGACAAGGGAATGTCCAGTTGCATGAACAGGTTTATTTACCTTTCAAAATAGTAGTAGAAGAAGTCTGCGTAAAGTAATGTCTGAACAAGCCCAGAAATCCAAGCTGCAATGGCCGTAAAACAAAAGACTAATGAGTGATATCAAGATGACAAAAGAAACCAATACCTGCAAAAACCCGTAAACTAGAGCATACACACTTATACACATGGTATTCAGATAAGTTATGTGCACACGCATGTGTGTGTGTGTGTGTGTGTGAGTGAGAGAGAGAGACATACGTATCCAATGAATGTAGCGCAGCTCAGTGAAGTAACGATAAACCCAGTTGACAATGTATAATGCTCGGTAGGCACTGCATTCAAACAGGTAGAAACAAAGTGAGTATTCTTTTTTACAGAATTCGATCATCAGAAAATAACAGACTTATTCAGGGTTCAGGCACATATATGAGCAGTCCACTCAATCAAATCATACGAACAATAGAAGTTCTGATTTTTCACATTGAACTTCCATGACAGGATATCATACTTGTAAATAACAGATGGATTATATTTCTATTATGAACTATTTACAAGTTCAAACCAAAAAAATGAAAACAGTTTTCCCACAAAATTCCATTGAAGAATCGGGATCGGTGACATACCCAAGCAGAAATACATATTGTCCTGTCAAGTTGTCAATGTTCTTGGTTCTCTGTAAGAGTACAAGCTGAGGTATAATGGCAACTGCTTCCAAATATAAGGAAAATGTCCACATGACCTGATGAGCATTATAGACATTGTAAAGTATATAAGAAGCATAGCAATAAATGAGTTTACTTTGTGCTCACACACATGAAAAGAACCTTCAAATTTTCAAATAAATTACTCTCTTCCCAACTTGTACAGATTTTATAAGAGATGTACTGACGGTGAATGGGTGATGCACAACTTATGCAAAATACAAATTTATGAAAACAAAATACAAGCATACCTCTTTGAAAGTGAACTTCTCATTTATAAGTAAAGCCAGCAACAAGCATGGCAAAACAAGGAAGAAATGACGGAAGGTGTCTTGATCTTTATCGTAGGACCTACTAACAATCTTGTGACGCCTCATGTACCAAACGATTGAAAAGGAGCTCCCCAGGAATATTAACTTCATGACAGTATTATATAGAGATATATAATCAGTAAATATATCCAAGTAGCGAGCGGCAAAAACGATAGCATATAGCTCTTGAGTCTTCAGGGAAATACCTGGACATATGTTGCATACCAAAAATATATATTACCATGAGAAAACAGAAGAGTATATATGGTACTTTGGAACACATATGCGGATGAAATGAGCCCCCACATGAGTCTCCGACGAGTTTACAGAAGTGTTAATAAACCAAACAAACTTTTCATTAAACTGTCGCACAATGTGACTGAAATTTCAAAAGCAAACAACCATCTCCACAAGGAGAAAGCCGATTTACTACATCTTCAACTATTTACAATACCCTCAAAACAAAGGCAACCACGAAACAATCACATAGCACATTTAAGGCTAACCACATTTGAGAATCATACTCCAAATTGCAAGTGTTCACTTATTGTGAGGCCTCAAAAGACACAAAACAAAGAAGTAGAGGTAGATATTACCACATTGAAGTTGTAAGCTCTGTTGCTTGGAGACGAACAATCAATGTGTTCATAGTGTTCATGAATTTGACCCAAACCCAAAAAAAATTCATGAATATTCCACATTTCACTGAAATATAAACTGAGAGCATCAACCAGAGAGCTCAACACAACCCAGTTCGATGCTTGCTTATTACTACTAAAAATGCTCATTATTATCAAACAACAACAACATAAACTAGAAATTAGCAGAAATCAAACAAACAACAAGCCGAAAACTCAACAATTTTTTGAACAAAAATACAAATACTAGTAATTTTACAATTAAAAATCATCAATAATCATAATAAACATAAAAATTTACATTCAGAAGGAGAAAAAAAACTTGGGTCAGTCCCATACCAGCGCAAGATTTGATTGTGTGGATCTTGAGGAGCAAGACGAGAACGCTGGCGAGATGGGTCATGTCACCAGCTAATCTGAATATATTCATTTTCGAAATCCGAATTCGAATCAACCGAGCTGAAATTTGAGTTTTTGAACCCTAAATCTGCGAAAACTTGATCCAATGTGCTAAAACCCAGAGGCTTGAAGCTTTCACTTTAGCATTTTCTTTGTGGGTTTGTTCTGGAAGAAGCTAGAGTGAGAAGAAGTGAAGAACCAGTGACGTCTCTGCGACTGCGAAGAAATGTTCAAAACCGACTCAAGCCTTGCAACGACGCCGTTGCATACGGATGTTTTGTCCTTTGTTTTGTATGAGAAGAATGCGAAACGCACCGTTTCTGCATTGAAGTTCTTGTCTGGGCTGGGCTTTCGGCTTATAGCCCTTTTTCTTGTGGGCTCAAATCTGTCTCGAGGGCTTGGATCAATCTCTTGGGCTTATAAGCGGGTCAATTAGCCAATAAGCCCAACCAAACATCTTTATAGTACTCCCTTCGTCCCAAAATAAGTGTTCCATTTCTAAAAATAGTTGTCCCAAAATAAGTGTCCCATTTCTATTTTAGGTAGTAAAT
>JAYMSY010000665.1:0-11018 GCA_036897685.1 Monsonia emarginata | reverse complement strand
ACAACAAGAGATTGTTGGAACTGATACGAGGACTGGTTGTTACTTTTATGTTATGAAGGAATTTTGTTCGTTGTGTGCATATGAGGCTACAGTCTGGTTAATGGGACCATACCCTTCAGCATATCAGAGATAGATTACAACCTTATAGCACCCTGATTTAACTGTAGCACGTCCACCAATACTTTAAAATTTCTTTTCCAAAATGGAAACCTTTCAGCATGCAAATTTTTTTCCTGTATTGTTATATTGCTTTCAGAACACAATCATAGGTAATTTTATATCTCTAATGAGTTACTTAGCCAGTAATTTAATATAGTTAGACGTAATAAGCTTTTTCAGTTATTAGAAGACTTACATTTTTTTGTTTTTGTAGTAGACGCTAATTCATTTATAGGCAAGTCTACAATTTTTTTAAAATTTGAAATGGATGCAGATTGAGGAGAACGTCACCGATGGCTTAGATCCTATGACTCTTAAGTTGGATAAGTCCCAATTACATGATCATTTACAAGGTAAGCTGTTTTCACTGAGTTTTATTATATATTTTTATTTAATGGTATTTAGTTTTGTCTTGTGTAACATGAAGCAACAAGGCATTTTGTAGGTTAAATTGCTACCTAACGAAGTGACTTATGTTACTCTTTCTGTTATTGGAACAGAGAAATATGAACCTGTTCATGCAAAGTGGACTACAGAAAGATGTGCTGTCTGTAGATGGGTTGAAGATTGGGATTACAACAAAATTATCATATGCAATAGGTTTTCTTTGTTTTTTTTCATTCATAATTTTTTTGCTAGTTCCTTAAGAAATTCATTTCGCTGTCTGATTGAAACCTTATGCACTTGTCTAAGGTCCATTCTCGTGTTGTTTCAGGTGTCAAATAGCTGTCCATCAAGAATGCTATGGGGTGCTACATGTTCAAGACTTTACTTCATGGGTTTGCAGGGCATGTGAGACGCCCGATGTAGAAAGGGAATGTTGCTTGTGTCCTGTAAAAGGCATGTCATAAAATTTATATGTGATTAGTTGACATTTATACTGTTCTGTATTTTTTGTATTCTCATACCATCAAGTTAGAGTTGCTAGAAAAGTAATTGGTTTAGGTAACTATCCTGCCATAATACCTCTATTACTTTTTAATGTTTTTCTTTTTCAAATGTGAAGTTTTTTTCCAGATAGATTTTGTTTGCAGAGTCTATCTCTGTGCATTAACCCAAGTATGAAACTGTGTTTTGGAACATTATAGTTCGACCAAACAACTCTCAGGAACTGCTCCTCTTCCTCCTGTTCCTGCTGCCAGAAGTACCCTTTTTTGACAGTATAGGGCCTCTGCTGTTGCTGCCAGTCAGCTGTGAACCCCTTCCTTAGTCTGATGATTTTTTTTAAGAAGAACCTTGCTTTAATGAAAATATGTTTGTGTCTGTATTTAGGGCTGTGTGTAAATTTGTTTTTTTTAAATATTTTTTTATAAGTGGTTGTGTGTAGATTTGTGGTGAGCATGCATACTTGAATGGGGATTTTCTTATTTTACTTGCTGAATTTTGATGTATCTTAAATTTTATCTTTGTTTGTAAGCTTCTTTTAACTTTATGTTTCTACTTCTATAGGTGGTGCTCTAAAGCCAGCTGATGTAGAGCCACTGTGGGTTCATGTTACATGTGCTTGGTTTCGACCAGAAATTGCTTTCCTAGATCATGAGAATATGGAACCTGCTACTGGTATCCTCAGAATTCCACCAACTTCATTTATAAAGGTAAAATTCATGTTATGAATTCCATACAGTGAGTGATTATGAAAGTATGTCTTTTATTGTCAGTGGTGCTTTAGGTAAAAAAGGTGGAAGGGTATATTTCTTCATAAATTTTGTACCACATCCAACAGTAGAAGTATGCTTATTTCTTCATAGTCAACATTTACCCCCTTTGTCCAATACGTGCCCACTCTACTAAAAATGATCTCCCATAAGTGTCCGTTTTCGATTTGATTATGACTTCTTAGTTTTCCAACAGTTCCCTTTATACCAGTTCTAACAATTTGAGCTAGATACAATGGTACAGTGGCAAGTCAATCATTAACTAAAATGTACTTAAAATGTTCGCATAATGTCAAATACAACATTTATTGTTGATCTGTGTTTATATGCAATTATATGGTAGCAAATGTTTCTGCGGATCATAACAAAAATTAATTTGCATGATTTGACGACAGAAATGTGTCATCTGCGAGCAAGTTCATGGTTCCTGCACGCAATGTTGCAAGTGTGCTACATACTTTCATGCAATGTGTGCATCAAGAGCAGGATACAGCATGGAAGTAAGTTCTCTGACTTTTATTGTTGAAGAATTTTTGGCGGTTGCCATTTTCATGTAATCAAGTGCTTTGTTGAAGCAAATGACGGCGTAACAAGATTTTTATTATTGTATGGTTCACATGATAATTCTTGATAATGACAATGTAGCAATATAACTTTTAATTCAATTCATTTATTTCATTTCAGCTGCACTGTGTGGAGAAGAATGGTAAACAAATTACCAAGAAGCTAATATATTGTTCTGTTCACAGGTCAGAAATATATTACATACCTTTTTTGAGTCTTATTTGTAGTTTCAAAATTTCATTTTCTTCTACCGAATGAGAGTATACCATGGTTGTATTTAGTACCCTCACTAGTGTTGAACCAAAGAAAAACTCAAGCAGTCCAAGGGGAAGGCAATGTTTATGCCGGTGTAGATGTCTTTGTGGACACAGTATCATGACTTTTCATCTCATATTTAGATTACAACATTCATTTTCATTTACTGCATTTAGCAACTTATGTTCTGCCTGTTATCTCTCTATTTCTCTCATTTGTTCTAAAGTGGAATAGCAAATATACATTATCTTTACATTATGGAGAATGTTCTGAAATAAGTGATATCCAAATTTTTGGTCCTTCACCTGCATGCATCATATCTTTTGTGCAGATCGTTGAGTTTTCTTACTTTGTTTCTTGTGCAGAACCCCAAACCCGGATTCAGTTTTAGGTTTACACACCCCTTCTGCAGTTTTTTCTGCCAAAAGCTTACTCCAAAAGCAGAAGGGAGGCTTCAGGGGTTCAAGGTTGATTTCAACTAACAGAATAGAAGCTCCTGAATCCTCAACCATGGAAGCTAGTGAATTTGAACCACTCTCAGCTGCAAGGTGTCGTACATTTAAAAGATCAAACAACAAGGTATTTTAATTATGTACACTTACACTTTATTAGTATCCATCACTTTGTTCATTCTCTTGAAATGGTATTGGGTCGAATTGATTATTGTTGCATCCTGCAAAAGCTGCATTTCTTTCTTTTGAAGGCCAATGGCCCAATTGGAATTCTCTGTTTCTTAGCTGTTATCACTTGGGTTCCTTATCTCATATCTATTTTTATTTTCTACTTGTTAGAGGGTTGAAAAGGAGCCTATATTCCACCGTGTTATGGGGCCACACCACCATTCTTTAGAGGCCATAGACAGCTTGAGCAACTACACAGTAATTCTCCTGTCCTTGTAGTTATGTTACTTTTTTCCCTTCCAAATATTTCAAGTTCCAAGATTAAGCAAGCTTCTATTGATTTATTTATTAGCTTTCTTCCTTGCCATGCCACTGGGATATATCTATAATACCTAAGAACACCTTTTGACTTCAACAGGAGCCCAAGGATAGTAAGAAATTTGCTTCTTTCAAAGAACGGCTGCAGCATTTGCAGGTAAACCTTCTAATTCTTTATCTGCTCATTACTTTACATAATTTTGTGATGTTACTAATTCTTATTTATGGCCTCAGCTAACTGAGAAACAGAGAATATGTTTTGGAAAATCTGGAATACATGGATGGGGTCTCTTCGCGCGTAGGAAAATTCTCGAAGGGGAGATGGTATATCTCTACTTTCTACTTCTATGGTGAAATGTTGCTTCATTCAGAGCATTGTTTTGACTTTTGTCAATTGTTGTATTGGTTGGACTTTTGGGGACACTTTTTGTAGCATAAATATTGTCATGGGGTTCTTGAAAATGATTGATTCTGATATTAGATGTCTCTGCCTACAGGTTATTGAGTACCGTGGAGAGCAGGTTAGGAGTAGTGTTGTGAATCTGCGGGAGGCACGGTACCGCTTAGAAGGAAAAGATTGCTATGTGAGTTTCTCTAATTCTCTTGTGAACTTAATATGCATTTGCTTTGTTTCACCAACTTTTGGTATTGAGAAGATTGATAATGTTGAGCCTGGGAAGACAACATTAGGCTTGTGGTTGATGTTTATGCAAATATGGAATATGTGTTTCACCTTTCATAATTATCTCTGACTGTAAACTTTCTGATGTTTCAAAAATATGCCAAACTAAATGTCAACGATGATAAAATCTGTATATGCTAATGCTATGAAAGCTGAATCCAAAAAGAGGTTTAGAATTCATATTAGAGCTCCACCCCGTCCAGTCTAATTTTATAAATGACCCTAATCTTTATTGAATTATAAAATTGTTCAAATCTTCCCAATTTTCCCTCTTTACAGTGCATAATTATGTTTATTAATCGTTGATTTTAAATCCCAGTAAATTGTCTATTCTTATTAGTTATTTCCTTTCTACCTTTTTGTTAATGATTCTTGATTAAATACAACCCAATATTTTTGCTATATAAAATATTTGGTAAAAAAGTAATAACAAAGCAAAGTCAATATTTCAATTTTCCTTTAAATTAACTTTATGGTTGGTCTGATTTAACACATTTTTCAGAGAAAATCATTGCATGACCTTTTGTGATATAATGTGTAAGAATTTTTACTTGGTGAGATTTCTCCATCATTCACTATATTTATGACGCACGCAATTATGGAAATATGTAGCTGTGCACCGCACTGAATATAAGCAAGTTAATGATGAAAAAGCATATCAAGCAACTTAGCTGTGTAACTCTTTTCTCCAAACCTCTTGCTTTTGGCAAGGTCCATCTCATATTGTTTAGATGCATTTTGATTTGTGAATATTATTGCTTCTGTTTGTCCCTCTAATTTACTTAATGGTCAATGTAATACGCGCAGTTGTTTAAGATCAGTGAGGAGGTAGTGATTGATGCTACAAATAAAGGGAACATGGCTCGGTTGATCAACCATTCGGTGAGTTATTCTTGAAGTGGTAGCACGAAATAAGAATATTGCACTGAATTTTTTTTTTGCTTGAACTGTTAGATAATGTATTTGTTAAAACGACCCACACGTTTTAGTTGAATGTTGGAGCATGTTAGTGTACCGACACATCAATTAGATGGGAGGTTCCCTGATTTGGACTTTTCCATCCATTATTGCCAATTGTTTTTAATCTGATCCCCCAACAGTTAATTAACTGTCTTCTTGTGCTACAAATCTCCAGGGTGGGGCTCGGGCTTGCAACCAAGATGTGAGTTCAGTCCTGGAGATTATGCCCCTTGGAGTAGATTTCTTGGGAGTGAGGTTTGTGCACTCTCTTGTACCAATTAGTCCATGGGGCAGGCTGTCTTGATTGTGTAGCCCACGGATGCATGTGTTGAGGGTTGGCCCTATTTGTTTAACCCATACAGTAAAAAAAGGCTTCTTGCGGGTCTTGTTTGCACCAAGTATTACTCTATTCCTTAAAGTCATGTGTTGCCCTAGGCTTGGAGTAGCACGGTCTCGATTTAGTTTGCCTTCACACTAATAGAATGGAAACACTTGTTTCTATAAGCATCAAATACATTGTCAAGGACATCAAAATAAGATTGCTGAGCTAGTGTTAAGATTGGGTATGGCTGTTGGATAACCATAGATAATGCTGCTTTTCAGTTTGAAAAATCTGATTGTTAACACCAACGATTTTTGCACATATATGATAGCGCAACTTCGTTTATTTGCTTGTATATGTAAACATTCAAAATTTATGTGCTGCAGTGCAAGCCGAACTGCTACGCAAGGATAATGAGTATGGGTGACAAGGACAGTCGGATCGTTCTGATTGCCAAGATTGATGTTGGTGCCGGCGAAGAACTGACGTAATGATTCTCTCTGGATATAGGACATTTGGATCTTATAAGGTTAATTCAAGTTCACTGTTAAAGCAATTGTGAAATATCTAATTTTCTTATTTATAGGTACGATTATTTGTTTGATCCCGACGAGCGTGATGAGTCAAAGGTTCCCTGCCTATGTGGAGCTGTGGATTGCAGAAAATTTATGAATTAGGTTATCAGTCCATCTCGTCGAGTAACCCTGACCCTCACGGCCCTCCTAACCTAGATCTCACAATATTTTTTTCATGTGAGCTAGTAATTCTTTTTCCCTCCTTACCTTATTGTTTCCGCATGTTTCTATTGCAATAAGATGTAAAAAAAAAAAGAGAAAAGGTTCATTATATGTGACGATGAATAGCGGGTAGTCTAGGATATTGACCTATATCCAGCAATTGATGTATTGAAGATTTGCTAAATACAATAGAGTTATTATAGTTTACAATTCACTATCTGTTATCTCAGTTTGAGTGATGTGAAACCAAATGTTCACAGTACTTTGATTTTTTCTTTTGATAATGACATTGTTATATTAAAAGACATAAGAGTACAGCGAGATCAGGAATGCATTCACTTGCAACTCGCGAGGAATCAAGAACTATAAGCAAAGAAAATGTAACTACAAATGAAGAATCATTAGGAAATAAATATCAGATGCTCCCCCATGGAAACATGTTTTCTCCAAATTCAATATATACAGATTCACGTCTCATTACATCTATATCCACAAAGCACACACAAATATGAACATTGAAAATTTACATACAGGAACTGAAAGATACATAGCATAATAAACTCAACTCCAGAGTCTTGCGTTCTAGTTTTTACGGCTGACTAGGGCAAACAATGGAAGTCTCCAATCATAAAGGAGAAAAGTTCCAAACCGAGAGTAAATCAATCTTCTTGTCCGTAGCTAGTAGAGTCTAGAAAGACGGCAACATCCAACCTACTGTCCATCCCAAGAGCAACCCGGCACCCACAAGGCCCAAACCTAATGCTAATGCAACAGCCAACTTTCCAATATCATGTCTTGGACGGTTTCGCTTCCCTCGATTGTTCTTGGCACCCTTGTGCATTTTCTTACCTGTGGTTGAAGGCATCCACGGAAGGGCTACCGGAAAGAGACTGGAGATAGACTGGTCTTTGTTTTTGATCTGCAAATAAAGGGCTTCTAACTGTAGCATTTGGAGCCACTGCTTGTATGCAAAAAGCTGTGAGGCTTGTCTGAAGAAAAGTTTGATGATGTGCTCCTTCTCAGCATATGCTTGTTGCGCAGCCTTCTCAGCTTCCCTTGCACGTGTCTGAGAATGTCGAAGTGCTTCCAATAACTGAGCCTTGCTGGGATCATTCTCGAGATGATGTGCTTTGGTGACGTCGTTTTGTGTTGGAAAAGTCGAATTCCTGACAAAAACAAACAATAATAATTCAATATAAGATGTTTAGTATGTATAAGAGACGGTAGTAGAACAGCCTAAACCAGACACCTACTAGTAAAACGATTACAACAATACCAACACAATTAGTATTATTTATCCTAGTTGCGCATAGCTACTTTCGTTTTAACTTTTATTTACCAGTCATCTATCAACTATGAGAAAACAATAAAATGAATGAATGAATTATTCACATAAATACCTAAGTGATTTTCCGGGTTCAAATTGCGTATGGTCTTCAACTGAAGTCCACTGTCCACCATGTGATTCTGTAGAGTGACTAGAGCCCTGCTCGCTACAAATCATATTGGACATAGCACCAGTTTGAGCCTTCAGATCGAAAGATGATGCCATAATTTTATCATTGTTAAAACCACGAAGACCAGCACCCGGGTTTGTCCTAACATGCATCTTCTGAGGCGGAGGAAGATCACAATTTTGAATATGGTCATGTGACTTCTGTGCAACAAATGAAGCTAATTCATTCCTATCTGCCACGCGCCACCACGGGTCAGTCTTCTCACTCCCAATCCAAGGAGTTTCTGGATCAAAACCACATTCACTGTCTTTTTTTGAATCTGAGCAACCAACTGAATCCATCTCCATTTTTTCACAGCTATTCCCTAGGTATGTCGTTTCAAGTTCCTCTTCAAATTTAGAAGTTGAGTTTCCAATGCCAGCTCTCAACATTTCTACCTCGGACTCTAGAGCATTCAACTCTTCATGTGTCCAACCCTTTTGATAGCCATAGATAGGTTGCTGCTGGAGCCACCATCTTGTGCCAGGAGGTAAATCAGAATATTTAGGGGCCTTGTTATGAGGCATGAATCCTGCAATGGGATGATCAAGCTTGTCTGCTTCACTGGTAGGTTCTGCATCAACGGGTTTGCTCGTTGATGATGATTGACAGCAGGCTAACTTGGGAGCCCTTTTGGCATCCTCTTGGACAAAGCAACGATTAGCTGCTCTCTGCCACACAGCTCTTGCTTCTGCTGCGGCCATCAGTCTCCCATCCTTGGACGACACATTTTACTATGCAAAATAAAATGCCATTAGAATTGGATTAACTGAGACTATTCGATCGTAACAAGTAGGGAAAAGTGTGAAGTTTATCCATAAAAAAAATTAATGGTCCTAATATGCCATATGAACACAATGATATGAAATATATGGCACAAAAATACTATGTCAAGAAATCATGATTTGTACTATTGACAGGCCAAAATACTAAAATTTAAAGCCACATACTTCAGATATATTTGACGCGTTAATGTCGAAGACAATCCTTCAGAGATAACTGCCCCTGTGATTTTTCCTCTTTAAGGTACTCAAGTTTCAAATATAAATAATTACGGGAGTAAGAAAACCTGTTCAATCCTTTTCTATTTCTTGAAATGTACTAGTTTTTCAAGCTTCAGATGTTTCTAGTTTATCATCTATTAGATAATAAATCATGGTTCTTCAATACAAAAAAGGAAAATAAACATCAGCCACACAAAGCAATTATAACGCCAACTTCTACTGCATTTTTCCTGAGTGAAGCAGCTATCATTACTCACTAACTATCAGATGAAGTTCCATCAGACTAATATTATGTAATTGATTCCTTAACATCAATTGCAGTTATTAGCAGAGACATTTACATTGTATACGTCCACAAGATCAAACTGCATCATTAATTTAACATGAAAATGAAGAAGGTGCTTCGGTCTCTGCCTTGTTAACTTATCTACCAGTTGGGTCAATGGGGCTTGCTAAGATTCACTTGCCCAACCCTTTTCCAGTTTAAATTGCTGGCATATGCCATCGACTCCTGGCAGTTCAGATTCAAGACAACTTAAGTCGTATATACTTCCCAACTGGATCCTCCTAATCTGGATGCTTACTACAGCCAGCAATAGCAGCGAGCACATCAAAATTTAATAGAAGGGCTTTAGCCCAAAAAAGGAGATCCTTTTTCTTCCAGTGTCATTTAGAGGTGAAGCAAGATTGTTGTCTGTGACAGTACTACCTTTACATAGATAAGCCTTTCCTCTGAAGAGCCTAATCTGTCACAATGAGCAGCGAAGTTCAAACAACAGATAAGCCAAAATTCATGATAGCAAGTACTAAATACCACAATTTCAAATGGAGGTAACCCCATATCCTAAAATCTAACTGCTTTACATAATGAAGTTCTATATGTCAAAAGAAGATGTCATTTCAATCCAACACAAACAGGTGTCTGGAGTAATAAAATGGGCACCAGAACTAAGGAACGGACAATCAGGAAGAAGGAAAAACTTAAATATGCCATATAAAAATGTAACAAGTCCGAGGAAAAATCTTTTAAAGCACCACGACGATGGCACAAGCATGAATTGGGCAACAAACATGTTATCATCCAAAACATTAAGGTACCGTTTGTTTAAGCGTGTGTCAATGGGAATGGCCATTCCAATACATAACACAAGAAGAATTGTTAGATGTATACACAATCTCTCAACAGAAAGAGACTAATATTTCAACTAGTTCAACTTCAATTAAGAGACCTTACATATCTCTAGTGACAACAGAAGATTATTCAGATTTCAGCCTCTAAACATAACCTTGTAGATAATTGCAAGGCAAATATGGATTCCTAAGCAAATAGGTTGATTGTTACAAATTCATGACTCAATAATTATGCAGCTGCATGGCTTGGTTTCAATGCACAAAACCACCTTTTTGAACAAAAATCTAGCAAGGAAGCATGACACATACTTCTTCAAGAAATCACTACCAAGTAACAAGGTCAGAGTCAACAACATGAAAACAGGAAAAAAAAAATATATATTCATCAACAAATGAACTTCTCAAAAACCCAATAACCCAAATATAAATATGAATTGGCCAAGTGGTTATGTACTATCAAACAATAAGCTTACTAAGCATCAATCTAAAAACACCATAATATCAAAAAACCATCTACAACCACCAGATCAAAACAACAATCACAAAGACAAAAACATGTAGCTAAAACATAATCTAAGCAAATTCAACCAAACCCAGATGAGGAAAAGGCGAGACAGAGACAAATGATTGGATTGGAATAGGATACAGGAAGAGATCTGGTAAGCAAAAAGAGAAATCAGGAAGAGAGAGATAGAGGGTATAGGAATATACCTCAAAGGGAAGCGATTCAGTGTGAAGAAGAGATTCGGGAGACAAGAATCGATAGGGAAGAGAGAAGATGACGCTTGTTCGATACTCAATATACAGAAACAAGAGAGAGAGAGAGAGAGACCGATTGCGTTTTACGCTGTTCCTGTTGCTTTTCAATTGTCCATAAGAAAAAATGGCACATTCTCTTCCTTGTCTGTTTGCACGCTACTCTGTAATAATTCTGCAATTTAACACACAAACTTAATAATACTAAAATACTCTTATGTGCAAAGACTATGAAAAAAATATGATTATTTGCGGAAAATAAGGATTATTGATTTGTGCTCTTATTTGTCTCTCCTATACCACCACGTAGGGGTGTAAACGAGCCGAGCTTTTAACGAGCCGCTCGAACTCGATTCGTT
>JAYMSY010000664.1:0-11018 GCA_036897685.1 Monsonia emarginata | reverse complement strand
ATCTTGGCCAGTATAGAGGAAATGTCCTCTTGATTGTCAATGTTGCATCACAATGGTATGTTGCTGTTTATTTATTAGTTGGATTTGGGATGAAAGCTTTATCCAAACAAGTGCATATTTGCAAGATTGAAGTGAGTCCATGCAAAAAAAAGAGAGAATTTTGAGTTTTCATTTTGGAATGTTCATTAATAATGAAGTTATGGACAATGGCAAGTGCAGGGTAGTGGGTGGGGATTAACAGTCAAAGAGGTTCACATATTGGTTTGCAGGATGGGTAAGGTTAAGCTTAAGTTTGAGCCACCGTTTTCTTTAATTTCTTTAGAGATCTTTTGACTTTTTGGTAAATTTGAGTATATCTCTTTTGGTTAGTTGTGTAGTCAAGTTTTATTGTTTGAGCTATGTGTTGTGTGCCTTCACTGGATTTGGTGAAATTGGTTGGCTTGCTCCTTTTTGTGGTGCTATTAAGGTGCGAAATCAGTGGATTAGGTTATTTGACATAGTATTGATAATGCGTTAGTCATGTTTTATGGCTCACTGTAGTGTAATGTTGTTTGATAACATGTGTAGACCATTTTACACTATGTAATTATTCTCCTTTTGAGAGCGATTTCATCATTTAGAGTTTGGACCCAATTCTAGTGACAGGGGCAAAGAATATAAGGTTTATTTCTTAAGATGTTATAGTGATTTTTGCAGGTTCTCGGCATTTGGCTTATGTATTTTGTAAACAGGTTCTAAATTTACATTCAAAGTGGTTGGGCCAAAGTTGGCCTCACAGTTGAGCTTGGAGCATGGCAACTACAAATATCGTGAGGGGTATAACGAGTCCCACTTTATTTCTCTATATGCTATTTATACATTATGGATGACGGTAAATTATCGGGTTGCAATTTCATGCTTTTAACTTGGAATAAATGTTGTCTTTGTATCATGCCCAAAATGATAGGTTATTCCTATCATTCGTCACTCATATCTTGCTATTTTGTCCGTCTTTTGAGTGAAACACCCCGAATTTGATATGTTTTGGAGGTATTTCGTGTTTTGTAGGTCCAGGGGTATTTTTGGAGGTCAATTGGAGTTAAGCCACTACAAATAGCTGGAAATTGAAGAATCTGGTGGTCCGGATCAATCCCATTTGGATCGAATAGATCCACCCACACAGAAGGTTGGAAAGGAAAAACGCTGAAAAAGTGTTGTCAGAAGCGTCATCTTTCGAGGGCCATATCTTTGGATACAGAATTCCGAATGATCTGATTTAAGTTGCGTTGGAAAGCTTTATGAGTCATCTACAACTTTCTAGTTTTAGCCAAAACTCAATTCGAACGGAAAGATCAAGTTTCAAAGCAAAACATTTCGAGGGACAATTTTGTGATACGATTTCAATTCGTATTCTTTAGTTTGATCTTTGAACTTACCGTGGCGGTAAACCCAAAATTTTCAATTGAAATGCATGTTAATAATGTGTTATAGTCATATTTATGTTTCCAATTAATGTGGTTTGGTAAGTTTTGTATAGAGTTACCCACCACCATCTAAGGCATCTTTAATTCAATTGAACCGTATATGCAAAGACAAATGCTTCTAAATTTTGTTTTAATTCATTGTGTCCCCACTCTTTGCCCAAGCCTCATCTCTTTGGTTCACGGGACAAGTAGAGCAACCACATATTTGATGACTACTCCTAATAGGATACAGTATTCATTCGACTTATGCATATTTTGTTTTTTGTCTTGGAATAAGTATCTCGTTTGATTACTACAAAATCTTATAAGTTTTAATTTTTGAGCTTGACTTTTTATTGTTTGTCTTCATATGTGTCATTATATATCTCGTTTTGATTGATTAATCGAAAAATATAGTTAATAATTTATGATTAATTTACTGATTAACACTGAAACAAGACATTTATCATGAGACAGTTATTTACGTAATGCTTATTTTAGGAGGGAGGAGTGGACACACCTATGAGCTTGAGCTGCTGCCATCTGTCTATTTGTTAGTATTACAAAACCTTATCATGACTCATTGGGACTCAAGTCTAAATGCAAAAGAGAGAAGAAAAAAAAAACAACTCCCCAATTCTATGGGCAAAAAGTATTTGGTTTTGAGATGGGATCAAAAGTGGGGCAGGGTTAAAACTTTTGATCATAGCCATGGGTCAACTATTTTTTTTTATAATGGGTCAACTATTTTTGTTGTGGGTTAAAAGTTGGAGTTGAAGTTGAAAAATCAATTGGAGTTGAAGTTGAAAAATCAATTAGTTATTGAAGATAAAGTTAAAAGATATATGAAGTTAAAAAACAATATGAAGTTGAAACTAAAAATTCAATTATTTTTTTATTTGTATATTTAGTAAAATTAGTTATTGAATGAGTTGAAATGTATAGAATTATATGAAAGGACACAAAAGATATATTATATAATTGTATTGTGAGGAATAATGAAAAAATAGGATTAATCTCGTGATTTTATTTGAAAAACTTGTAAAACATGAAATTTTTTTGAAAGATTTGATACACACAGGAAAGAGATATGATGAATTAAATAGTAAAATAATATATACAGAGACAAAAAGATAAATTGAGGAATGTAATTTGTTTAGTAAAACTTTAGTTGAAAGGTGATTTTAAAAGTGAAAAAACAAAATTGTCATAAACAAATAAAGCATATATATCATGTTTAAACTTAGAGACTACGCCCACCCGCACTTAGTATAGTGATAAAGGAGTCATCCAAAAACTAAAAAGTTTTGGGTTCAAATCTTCTTGGTGGATGGGAAGAGTTACCCCTTTGTGTAACTTATTCAAAACAAAGTTAACCATCACTCTTAAGAATGAAAATGATCAAAATTAACAACAATGGTCATATTAAGAGTTGACTATTCTCATTAAAGGGGTGGTTTGGTCATATTAACAACACTAATGTTAATATATTTTTTTTAAAGTTACTTTTTTTTTTTACCTCAATCTAATAGTGAAAGTGAGTTACACATTATGAGGTAACTATTTCGTTCCCTCAACCCCACATTTGCATCCCCGTGCAAATGACCTACCTGAGATTTGAACCCGGGCCACACAGGAGAACATGAGCCTCCTTGACCACTACGTCAACCCAAGTGGGCATTGTATATGATTTTATTGATTATAAACATTTTATAAGTTTTGTTTCGATAATTTTCAGCTCTTCTTCTTGAGTTAAAGAGCAATTTTTTTTATTTAAGAACCCATGTTGTTTGTTTTGATCATTGGGTTAGGACCCTCTTGTTCTATACTGGAATATCCATTATTTTGAAATTAGTTTAAATTTTCAACTATGCCCTAGAGCATGAAGTCATGTTATTTTGAGATACGAGATTTAAATTTGGTATTTAAGTAAGTTTTAAGTGGCTTTTTGAATTTTAGGATAAGTTTTTTGCTTTAACCAGAATACCTTTTAAAGTTTGTGACTTTAGGGCCTAAGAGAATCTACATCCTTGATATTTTTGTATTGAGCCAAATTAGGGGACCTTTAAATCAATGATGAAGTAGTTCCTTATTTTGGGCTAATACCTTATATAATGGACTCACATTTTATCTTTTTAGCTTATTATATCAAACAATACAACAAATAATATGATAATTTGGGACTCAATTTGAGTCCCATAATAGAAGAATTTTTTTAGAACTTCTCTTATCTTATGTAGCATACAAAAAGTATAAAAAAAATTTGTAAAAGAAAATTTTTTTGGGAATCCCTTGAATGTAGATGCTCTAATTTGACTACATGGAAGCGCATGTTTATAAAAAGAAAGGAAAGGATAGATTTGCACAATTTTATTCCTTTAGAAAAAAAATACATTTATATCTTCTAAAGTTTGACAATAAAATATAAAAATATTTTTGTCCAAATTAAAAATATTTGAACCTACGCTCCAAAATCTAATTTTAAAAATATTTTAGTTCATTATAAACAAAGATGAATGCGAATTTAAGTTATTTAACCAGCATTAATATTGATTTAGATTTCCCAGTCATTAATAGAATACAATTATGTTACCTATAAGAAAAAATAATAATAAAATAGTGTTAAGGTTGATGCACGCACCAACCAAAAGAAGGAAAGTGGGTTAATGATTGACCATTGACGAGGTTGAGATTGAGACAAAGAGATGATCAAATTCAACCCACCTCTATTACTCCGCACTTTTGATTACTAGTTAATTGTAAATAAATACATGCACTCATCACCATTACTACCCACTGAACTTCACTGAACTTCTCTTCTCTTGTGTCTTTGACTCCACTGTTTAGTTTGGATTCATTCATCGGAGATAGACCATGATCATCTGCAATTTCCCATTTCCTCTTGCTGTTTCTGCCTCTCCCCGGCGCTCCTCTCCTCTTTCAGGTTCTAATTTCATTAACTTATTATTACTATTTATCTTTGCTTCTTCCTTAATTTACCTTCAAATGTAAACTACTGTTTTTGTTTTTGTCATTTCATTTCTTATCAACTATAAATCATGACACGGACATCAAAATGGATGGATACATAATTCTCAGATAACCCTAATTTCAACAAACTCGCCATTTCCGGATGGTCTTGGACTTTGAATTCTTTGCTTGAGTGACATGCCCCACTTTTACATTTTGCTTCATCTTCCAATTCCATCAACATTTAGGATGGATGAGTGTTTCATTTGATGTTTACCTGAATTTAAGATGCAAATATTTGTACCTACCTTTGACCTTTCCTTTTGTTGACACAGCCCATCACCGTCCTACTTCACAATTGATAGCAGAAGCCAATGTCCCCAATTTGGTAATGTGGTCCCAACATCTTTGTTTTCTTCTTATACGGATAGACTATGCTTCGTCAAATTGTAACACTTTGTTTTTTTCTCTTACCACATGCAGTCCTTTGAATTTGAAGGGATCAAAGAACGAATCAGGAATGCGTTTCATAAGATCGAACTTTCAGTTTCTTCTTATGACACTGCTTGGATGGCCATGGTCCCCTCTTTGGATTCTCAGACCACCCCTTGCTTCCCCGAGTGCATAACTTGGCTATTGGACAATCAACTTCCCGATGGTTCCTGGGGCCTTCCTCATCACCACCCCTTATTAACTAAAGATGTTCTCTCGTCTACATTAGCTTCCGTGCTTGCACTCAAGCAATGGGGTGTTGGTGAAGAACATATCAACAGAGGTAAATATTTTGTTTGTTGCACCTGCGTTTTCTCACTTTTGGAGTGTCTCTCTCATCAAACCATTTGTTCTCCTTTTGTAGGTCTTCGATTCATTGAGTTGAATTATGCTTCTGTTAATGATGAGAAGCAACATACGCCTGTTGGGTTTGATATAATATTTCCTGGTATGATTGAGCATGCTATAGATTTGAATTTGAGCCTCCCACTGAGTTCTGCAGAGATACAAGTTATGTTTCAACGGAGAGATTTGGAACTTAGAAGGTACTCTATTGTGTACCCTCTTTTTGGTGATTGAACACGCTCCGAACTTTGTGACAAATGCTTTTGATGCTAGCCAAGATGAGCTCAGCTATTCTGATGGATAGAAGAGCATTTAAGTTATGCATGGACATTACTTTTGATACAGTTGACTGTCTCCTGATCTTTTCCGTCTCCTTTTTCTTCGAAATCTATCTATCCTGTTTTTAGTGTACCTGAAAGCAACAAATACTGGCCCTAGAAACTAGGAAGCAATTGTTTGATTTAAATAGGCTGTCCCAAGTGTCCATACCATAATAATTCCTGTTCTAATGTCTTTCTTAGAGACTACAGTAGCAGCTTCATTGGAAAGAGAGAATACTTAGCCTACGTTTCAGAAGGATTTGGAAAATTACAGGACTGGGAAATGGTGATGAAATATCAAAGAAAGAATGGGTCATTGTTTAATTCACCATCTACCACAGCAGCAGCTCTCACCCACCTTAAAGATGTCGGTTGCCTTAATTACCTTCGTTCGCTCTTAGAGAAGTTTGGGAATGCAGGTTCCTTCATCAACTTCACCAAATGATTTGCTATGTGTCGCATCTTATTCATACTCACTTACTTGTATCTGATTGATGTCTTTAGTTCCAACCATTTACCCATTGGACATTTATGCTCGTCTTTGTATGATTGATAATCTTGAAAGATTGGGCATTGATCGACATTTCAAGAAGGAAATTAGAAGTGTGTTAGATGAAACATATCGGTAACTATCTACTGATTTGTATACTAGTTACAGTTGGCTCATCTTTAATGAAATCATAACACTAACCAACAAACAGATGCTGGGTGCAGGGGGAGGAGGAAATACTACTGGACACCACTACATTTGCTATGGCATTTCGGCTATTACGTGCTAATGGATATGACGTTTCTTCCGGTACTTCCCTCATTCTTGAGATTTGATGCTCAAAATACATTCTTCTGTTACTAATGGTGTTCTCCGGCTACCATACTATGTAGATCTGTTGAGCCAGTTAGTGGAAGAGGATCATTTTTTCAATTCACTTGGTGGGCATTTGAAAGATAAGGTTGCTGCACTAGAAATGTATAAAGCTTCAGGGATGATAATTCATCCAAATGAATTAGATCTTGAGAGAAAAAAGGCGTGGATAAGTAATTTCCTGAAACAAGAATTATCCAATGGTTTGATGAGGGTAGACAGACTCAGCAAACATATTAGTCTGGAGGTACTCGCTTCTGAACTATTTGCAATAAACAACCTATACCCTGACATGTAGTGAAACATTTCTCGCTTCTTGATTCATTTTCCTGATAAACATTTTCATCATTTCAGCTAGATGATGCTATTGACTTTCCCTACTATGCAACTTTGGAGCGTTTGGTTAATAGGAGAGCCATGGAGCATTTCCATGTTGATGATACAAGGATTTTAAAAACTTCATACCGGTAGACAGTTTCAACTTCATATTTTCTTGTTTCGAAATTATATTTCTGCTAGTGAGAAATGGATGATTAGACAGTTTCAACTTTGTTCTTACATCTTTATCTTTCAGTTCATTTAACCTTGGCAATGAGGATTTCCTGAAGCTGGCAGTGGAAGACTTCAATATCTGTCAATCAATATACCAGAAAGAACTCAAATATCTTGAGAGGTACGTGTAATTTCATGAATCTTGGCACCATCAAAGGAATATCCAAGCAATACTCGAGAGCAAGGTCAATTGTTAACATTTCTAACAAAAATTGAAAACTAATTTTACTATCTTCTTGTTTATCTTTCTAGTAACTGAAATGGTCTTACTTGTTATATAATCTAAATCTGAGACATTTATTTTTTGCTTATTTCCTGTGATGTTTTATCTTGAATATCATGACTTCTATATTTAAGGATTTATGTTCTATACCATGTAAGCAGATGGGTTGTGGAGAACAAATTAGACAAACTTAACTTTGCCAGACAGAAGGTAGCCTACTGTTACTTTTCTGCTGCTGCAACTCTTTTCTCTCCCGAACTATGCGATGCTCGCATATCATGGGCCAAAAATGGTGTGCTCACAACTGTTGTCGATGACTTTTTTGATGTTGGAGGTTCCGAAGAGGAACTGTTAAACCTCATACATTTGGTCGAGAAGTATGTTCCTTTTCCACTTAACTCTCTGTTTCATTGGATGGCTATTTGGCATTTGATTTCTTGCCATTTCCTTAAATACTAGATGGGTACAACAGTAATGCTCTCTCTCTCTATCAAATGCCAGGTGGGATGTAAATGTCAGCAATGATTGTTGCTCTGAGCAAGTTGAGATAGTGTTTGCAGCACTTCACAGCACAATTAATGAGCTTGGAGAAAAAGCATACAAATGGCAAGGACGTTCTGTGACAGATCACATAATTAATACTGTGAGTGGAGTTGACGACTTATTTAATTTGTTAATGTGATCTTTGGTGTGTGGTGATACGACCAAGGCTTCTCATACTCATTAATTTTGTTGCATGTTGACGTTTGGGGTTAACTCGGTGTGGTGCATGACATGAGGGATGCAATCTTGATTTTTATCGCTCCTCATTGACGTGTATATGTGTGTGCCTTGCAGTGGTTGAATTTGATAAAGTCTATGTGGAAGGAAGCCAAGTGGTTGAGGGAGAAGTCAGTGCCTACAATGGAGGAATATATGGAAAACGCGTATGTGTCATTTGCGTTGGGGCCAATTGTCCTCCCGGCTCTCTATTTTGTGGGGCCTAAACTCTCCAAGGAGGTTGTAGAAAGCCAGGAATTCCATGATCTATATGAACTGATGAGTACTTGTGGGCGTCTTCTGAATGATATCCATAGCCATAAGGTAAGTCTTCCCTTTTGAAGTAGAAAATATGGGGTTTGGTTTGGTTTGGTTTGATTCACTCTTGGGTGGCTGCATTGCAGAGGGAATCTGCAGAAGGAAAATTGAACGCAGTCTCGTTGCACATGATTGGTGGAAATGGTGGCATGACTGAAGAAGAGGCTGTTAGAGACATGAGGAGTTCCATCGAGAGTAAGAGAAGAGATTTGCTTCGAATGGTTTTGGAAGAAAAAGGGAGTGTAGTTTCGAGGGGTTGCAAGGATTTGTTCTGGAAAATGAGCAAAGTGTTGCACCTATTTTACGCAAAGGATGATGGATTCACTGCACATGAGATGTTCAATGCTGTAAATGCAGTGATTACTGAACCAGTGGTTCTAAACAAATCATCGCAAGTGAGTGTAATGTAGAAGGGACCTCAAAAGTGGCCGTTAATTTAAATAAATTAGTAGATGGGTTTGTTTGCTTCATTTCATTTTGCATGTGGTGCCTTTTTAACAGCTATATCTACTAGTAATTAATCCGTGCATGTAGTTGATTTATATCTATAGAGAGAGAGAGAGAGAGAGAGAGAGAGAGAGAGAGGCAGGTTTACGTGAGAAGGTCTCTTAAAATACATTCATGAGAAGCTTTTTCAGCCACTGATCTTACATAATCTAATGGAAGAGAGCATTACTCGGTGATTTATTTACAACTGCCACTTTTTTGCTTAGAAGGGTGTATTTGTCCTTTTCATTGCGACGCGTGCCATTATTTTTGAACACCCACTCTCCTCTCAGCACGTGTAACACACCCACATCTCACACTCCAATCACACATCACAGAAAATATAGTGTTTACTTTTTTATTTTTTTATTACTCTACAATAAAGTGGTTGTCTTGTCCACTTTTTTTAAAATAAGTTGTCCAAATTTAAAAAATTAGTTGTCACATCATGCTTACAAAAATATAAATGGTAGCAAATAATTTAATATAAAATATAAATTAAATTATTTGCTACAATTATTTTATTATAAAATATAAATTTCTATTTTTTAGGTGAGTGGTCAATATCTCCTTTTAACAAATGAATTGTCATGTCACACTTTACAAAAATATAAATTAAATTATTTGCTACAAATATTATTGATATGTTTATAATATCAATAAAAACAAATTATTCCTTTTCTTCTGAATTCAAATTATACATCTTATACTTTATTGTCATTATAATTTCTCTTGCCACTTGTGTTTCCTCTCACGTTCCTGTTTCAAAAATATATATAATTAATAAAAAAAACATTATGTCACGCCCCAAACCCGGTCGGCACGGGCCCGGAGTTGCGACGCCGACAGACACAGAATAGCCAGGGTTTAAAAAGGCAAAACAGTTGTTACTCATAATAAAATTCAAAATTTAGAATAAGTAGTTAAAATAAAATGATTGTTAAACAAAGAGATAATTCAAACGTAAAGCGCAGCGTAAAAGTAGCGGAGTCAAAGGCTCGCATGCCTAAATCAAATAATATGTCTATACAATTTACAAAACAGAAACAGAAGCGGAAACAGATTAAAGAACCGTACATACTCAACAGACACCCACAGAGTACCGGACCAGTCCACTAGAGTCGTGCCCGTGAAGTCATCGAGTTGAACTCCAAACTATACTCCCACGCATGAGCGCCAGTAGGAGGATTTCAAAAAAAGTTAAAGGCTGCGTCAGCGACACTCGTTGGAAAGGTTTCCTCACAGAGGGTCCCTAAGGGCTGAGGGTTCATGCATACTAGAAACCTAGGGTTATAAAGTAGCAGAAAGTAAATATGAACCTAATAAAAATCTCTCCTATCAAACAATGTCATGCAGGTGCGCAAGCAGCAAAGTAACGAGTCAGTTGAAAGATGCAACTCTGAACCCTTTGCGGGTTACACAAGACGAAACGACTTATCAATGCAATGTAGTTCCAAAGCCATCAAATTCACGTGGTCAACACAGAGAATAAGCAAAAACAGTGTATAAACAATCGGGCGTTCATAACTATCATAGTACTTACACAGAAATAACTTAAGCAGATAGACGAACAGAATATAAACTTAGACTGACAGATTTACATGAGCAGAGCTACATAAGCATAATGAATCAGATACCGCCACAGTTAGAGCAGACTTACATAACAAGAATAGGTCACATTCGTATTCAGACAGTTCATAAACAAGGACAATTAACAGCGCAAGTAATAAAATAATAAAATAAACAATGAGAAGGTTTATAGGTGCAAACCTGACCCGTGACCGGGTTACATAACTCGACTCAATGAGTCTTGCCATGCCAAGCAGTTCATAACTAAATCTAAGCAAAATAGTAATAGAGCATAAGACACAGGATTTCATAACAATCATATCCGAAGTCAAACAAGCAATAACATAATCAATCAACTTATTTACACTTAGATGTACGAGAACCATCCGTAGACGAAACAAACATAATAAACTTCATAAATGCATTAACATACATAAGTACTAACTATGCAAACAAACAATGCATGTGAGAAATCGCCCAGACCAGACAGACAACTCACCTATGGGTCGTCCATAGCGATCATCGCCCAGATGGACAAAATATGCGTCAGAGGCCACTATGTGGTTGCTCTGCGCTAGCAAATTATTCTAGGTTACTTCCCCACATACCATGCAAAAACAACAAAATAACAGAATCAGATTGTGTGAGCCTAAAGGCTCAGACGCATCAGAAACAAAGGT
>JAYMSY010000663.1:0-11019 GCA_036897685.1 Monsonia emarginata | reverse complement strand
TACTAATTGAAAGTTTCTGTATACTGCCCTTTTTTAGCTAAACCCTCAAGCTCCCGATCACTCTTTGCCAAGGGGGTGAAGCATCCTACATTTTCTTAATTGTTCGTTTCCTTCTGGTTGCATAATCAACATTCCTCCTTACCTTAGGTGGGACTTCCAGGTATCATGCCAAGTACTTTCTGTCAGCAAAATCAATTGTGGTCTCAAGTCCCAACCATACAATTTTTCCATGTTTATTCCATTATAAATGATAAATTTGATGTTTGGAGCCAATAATAAGCAACATTGTAATTGTGAAATATGAGTTGCTCTTGGCAGCTTATGTTCACCATTTCACCTAGAAGATCTTTGCCCGTTTCAATGTGGCATATGTGAAGAGAATCTGGATTGGATGTTTATATCCCATAGCAAATCTTCTGGTTTCTTGTGCAGTTATATTTCATTCACATTATGTTATTTTATTATTATTACTCTACTGGTAAAAGGGGTATTCCGTTATGTGGATTTGTGGAATACTGAAATTGGTCTGACGATTAAATTATCTCAGGTATATTTCAAGGATATGGTTAATTTTAACCTTTGAGTATTTCAATTAAATATGTGTATGCTTACTTTTATGAATGCAGGGACATGATTCGGGCCATACGTGCGTGTAAAACTGCAGCGGAGGAACGTGCTGTTGTGAGAAAGGAGTGTGCTGCTATTCGTGCTGCAATCAATGAAAATGATCAAGATTATAGACACCGTAACCTGGCAAAGCTTATGTTCATTCACATGCTTGGTTACCCAACACATTTTGGTCAGATGGAATGCTTGAAGTCTATTGCTTCTGCTGGATTTCCAGACAAGAGAATAGGGTATCTTGGCCTCATGTTGCTTCTTGATGAAAGACAAGAAGTTCTAATGCTGGTCACAAACTCATTAAAGCAGTATCCTTTTTTTAGTACATGTTTTTTTTTTACGTGTTTACTCACTTGCAAGAATAAATATAAATATCTCTACTTTAGACTGATTACATTTTTAAATTATAAGTTCACCATCCAAATAAGTAAGAAAAAGAATAAAAGGACAATATATGCTGTCTTGCACCACCTTAACTTGTTGTGTAGAGACCTCAATCACACTAATCAGTACATTGTTGGACTTGCTCTTTGTGCTTTGGGAAACATTTGTTCAGCAGAAATGGCTCGTGATCTTGCACCAGAAGTAGAAAGATTACTGCAGTTTCGAGACCCAAATGTTCGGAAAAAGGTAAGTCCTTACAACTTATTAGTGTATGGGTATAACATTAACTCCAGGGGTTTAGTAATTTGACCTAATTTGTTTTGCTCAGTAAGGAAAAATAGATGGAAAGGAGGCAAAATAAGGCCATCCTTCAACCTTTTCTAATAATGTTCCAGACTTGTATGGGTTTCCTCATAATCGCTCAAAATGATCCCACTTCCTCTCAAAAAAGGAAAATAATATTTTCTCGCCTGGATGGGTCCTTTTATTGATTGAGTGCCCCACACACATATGTTCAATGATTTAATAGAAAATAGGAACATAACACTCAGTTACTTGGCAAGGTCAACTCCCATTTCCTGGGGTTGCATTTGCATAATCTATATTATTATTCTGTTGCTACCTTCGAATGATAATTTTCATGGACCATTCCATATGCGTGGTGTTGCTAGTGCTAGTAATAGGGTTGAGAAATAATTTGCAGATACCTATTGCTTTTTAGAAAAAAACTGAAGTAGATTGTATGCGAGGAGTTTCTTTACAGAACATGGTTCGCATCTCTTTGAACTGTATCCAATGTTTTGTTTGTTTAATTTTGTTTTAAATGGTTTTGTTATTTACTCTTTAATTCCTTATTCTTATATGTGCACTTTCTCTTTTGAATATAGGCAGCCTTATGCTCTATAAGGATTGTAAGGAAAGTACCAGACCTGGCGGAAAATTTTATAAACCCTGCTGCTTCCTTACTTAAAGAAAAGCACCATGGAGTTTTGGTTACAGCAGTTCAACTTTGTATAGATTTATGTAAAGTCAGTCCTGAAGCTCTTGACTATTTTAGGAAGGTAACTTGAACATGTCTGGCTTCAGAAAGACCTAATGTTCTCTGCAGCATTTGAATATATGTGCAATTTCTTATATTCATTTCTTGTGCCATGTCACATGTGGATAAATGGCCAGACTTGTCAACTTGTTTACACTGTATTTATTTATCTTTCTAAGATACCTGAGTGTTCATGCTAGTAAACATGCTGTTCTGAAGATTATATGTTTTGGTCAGAATCCTTGTGTTATTAATGTCATGTTAATTAATGGAAATGGTGATTCGTATAGATTCACATTGTGCAATTTGATTTATGGAAAAGGTATTGCTTGTTTAATTAATCATCTACCAACAATAATCCTTCATGGTGTTCTGTAATATTAGACTATTGTTTTATGATTTGTAGAGGATATGACTGAATTATAATGTGCAACTTTTATTTATTGGTTATGTTTTTTTTACTGTATGTTGATTATTAGTTTTAACTATTTTTGTAGAAATGCACAGAGGTTTTGGTCAAAACTCTTAAGGATCTCGTGAATAGCCCATATGCTCCTGAGTATGATGTTGCTGGCATTTCGGATCCTTTCCTCCATATTAGATTACTGAAGCTGTTGCGTGCGTTGGGCCATGGAGATGCAGATGCTAGTGACTGTATGAATGACATACTTGCTCAGGTTAGTTATCAACTTGTTTTCTATCTTTGCCACATCAGAGTAGGTTCTACTGGTTGAAGTACAATATCTGGACAGTTGGATCATTGATGCTTTTGTGCTTTTTCTGTCACCAATCCAAAACTACATCTGTTTGAAATCTGTTTTGGTCTCCTCACCATGGTTTTCATTTCCTTAGACAGATGAAAATAGAGTCTGACTTTAGGTCATTTGTTTTCTTGATATTATATTTTATATTCCTAGTACTTGTACTCTATACAAATATGCCCTCCGGGATATCTATAATTCATTCATTTTTTCCCACCACCCCTTGACTGATGAAAAAGAAGTCTGGCTTTGGTAATTTAGCTCACTATTTCACACAGTTCACTTCCTTACCTTTTTCTTGAAATGCTGACATAGGTGGCAACCAAAACTGAATCGAATAAAAACGCTGGCAATGCCATTCTGTATGAATGTGTTGAAACAATTATGAGCATTGAGGATAATGGTGGTTTACGTGTGCTTGCTATCAATATCTTGGGAAGATTCTTGTCAAACCGTGACAACAATATCAGGTTTGGTTTACCTTATTTCAACCTTACTATGAATTCACAGTTGCTCAGTTTCTTGTTCGGAACCAAAATATGCATACTGCTTCTTTTTAGGGTATTCTTCTCATCTGTATAATGTTGGTTGGAATATTGTTGCTTGTCTATCTCTAAGTTCAATTTGATAGGTATGGTGTCATTTCTATATCTCCAATCCTCTGATTTTTCCATTCCATGTTTAGGATATTTTTTTATATGTATCATATTGTTATGTACCAATTAAGATACTCGTAAATGGCAGCTGTTATGCCTGCTATGGGAGGATAGAGAGTAGCTCATTATTACCTTTCAGCTAAATGAGTATGATTATTCCAGTACTTGTAGTGAATCATTTTACTATATTGGTATTTTGTTACGTTTTGAATACGCGTCATCTCTTTGTTTGTGAAGTGTTCTACTGTATTAGGAACCTGAACATCACATGTTTTTTCAGATATGTTGCATTAAACATGCTAATGAAGGCTATTTCAGTTGATGCTCAAGCAGTGCAGAGGCATCGAGCAACAATTTTAGAATGTGTGAAGGTATTGTGTGTGTTATTTCTTTCCTTGATAACACAGAAAATTTTGATTGCCTGTCTGCCTGCCTTGTTTTTTCCCCTGTACTGTTACTGTTGAGAATTGTATCTTCTACTGTACAACTTGAGGAGCTCATGACTTGACTTTGTTTCTTTGCAGGATTCAGATGCCTCGATTCGGAAAAGGGCCCTTGATCTCCTCTATCTTCTTGTCAATGAGACTAATGTAAAGCCTTTAACAAAGGAGCTAATTGACTATCTTGAAGTTAGTGATCAAGAATTTAAGGGAGATCTTACTGCTAAAATATGCTCCATTGTTGAAAAGTAAGTTAAGCATAAATTTATAATTATTGTTTTCGGCATGGCCTAAATAACAATTTATGGAGTTCTGTAGTGTTATCAGAATCATTTCCATATTTAAGAATTAAAAACTTGGGAGTTTTCTAGTTCATCCTCTTCCAGCTATAGGAGTTGGAATCAGGATTGGATAATGCCTCTTATTGTAGGACGTTGTGAGAAGTACTAAAGTTGGTGTAACGAGGATAGTTCCCCATATTTGTAGTAAGGAGGCAACATAAATTGTTTTTTACTGCATCCATTAGTGAGTGACTAGCTTTATTGGTCTGAATAGAAGTATGTATATGTTTCTTTAATCCAAGTCTTCTTATGGAAGGTGCTTCTTAGTTTCAGTCTTGTTTCACTCTAGATGGTGACTTCCACATTTATGCCTAGGCATTTTGTTTCTTATGTGCATGCTCGCCCATACCCAGCAGTTTGTTCAGTACAGTAAGATTAGTTGAGAATGGCTTTTCATCCGAGTTGATTTTGAATTCCAGTAACCTTTAGTCATCTAACTAATTATCTTTGGTGCTGAAGGTTTTCTCAGGAGAAAATTTGGTACATTGATCAAATGCTCAAGGTTCTCTCTGAGGTACAAATCAAAGAGCAAAATTTCAGCTTATCTTGTCTTTGAAGTTTTGGAGCATCTTATATTTTTATTTTGTTTATTTTTCTGGCTGAAATTGTACAAAGGTTTTTATTACTTAATATGTCTTTAGAGATATGAATAACTGGCTATATTTTCCATATACTTTGGTTAACATGAAGTTTGTGTGCTTTCCCTTTCCTTTTACGGTTTTACCTTTTCCATAATGCCGTGACATGCATCCGATCCAATACTTATGCTACACGTCCATGTACATGGAAATGAAACCATTCTTATATTGCAGCAGCTTTGTAGTTATTATTGTATTTCTTCTTGTATTTATCTCCAAAGTGTCAGGATGCTTGCTATTGGTAATTTTCATCTTCTATGTTTAAAGCCCATTAACTAGATATGACGCTTCTACTAGTCAAAACTTTCCTTTTATGATAAAAGTTATTCCACGCAATCACTTAATTTGCTTTAGTTTCCATAGCTATATGTGAAATCTGTGAATTTTTTTACTGAAACTATTGTCGAAGTAGGCAGTTACAAATTTTGTTGCAAGAAAGAGCTGATCGTTGTTTGTGCTTGCTAGGCTGGAAATTTTGTAAAAGATGACGTTTGGCATGCTCTTATTGTTGTGATAAGTAATGCTTCTGATCTTCATGGGTATACTGTAAGGGCTCTCTATAGAGCTTTCCAGACATCTGCAGAACAGGTATATAATTTTTTTGTTATAACGAATGCTCAATATCAAAATCTACTATCCTGACATGTTAATGTGCATTTCATTTTAGTGCATGCTCTTGAGATATTTGCCTTATTATTTTTATTAGGAAACCCTTGTTAGAGTTGCAGTTTGGTGCATTGGAGAGTATGGTGACCTGTTAGTAAATAATATTGGAATGCTTGATGTTGAGGATCCACTAACTGTAAGTGATCCCATATTCATTTATTTTTTTTGTTGGTACGAACTTATCATGATCAATCAGTATCTCCATTTTATCTTCTTAACAATTGTAACCAAATGACTTCAAGTTTTATAGAAACTTGGGTTTCTAAAAATGATAATGTATGAGTTTTTCCAAGCAGGTAACGGAGTCTGATGCTGTGGATGTCGTAGAGATTGCTATTAAGAGCCACACTTCAGATCTCACAACTAAAGCTATGGCTTTGATTGCTCTGTTAAAACTCTCTTCCCGTTTTCCATCATGTTCAGAGTATGTCAATGGTTCTTAATGTACTAGTTATGACCTATATTCTCTCTCGACATCATCATGCTATTCTGAAATTGCTTCAACTTTTAGCATTTCTGAATATAGTCGCCTTATATGTTCCCTTGTTGGGCTATTAAGAATAGTATAATGCATTGTAGTAATTTTTTCTTAGGGTAATTGTTTGAGTGTTCCTTATAAAATTTATTATCTTTCTTTCTAGTTGCTATGCCATTCTACAAAGAGGTGGAAGCAAATGGCAATGTTGTACTTGTATTGCTCTGAAAATAGTTTTATTTTTTTATTTGGCTATTATTCCGTAAGATTCCTTCTTATCATATAGCTGAACATGATTGCTGTTTCCTGTCATATCTGTAGGAGGATCAAGGAGATACTCATTCAACATAAAGGAAGCCTTGCCCTTGAGTTGCAGCAGAGATCTATAGAATTCAATTCTGTTATTCAGAAACATCAGAATATTAGGTATATAGTTGAAGCTAATTGTTTTATTTCATTGACGATAGTTTAGGTTTTTTTTCCTCCCTTTGGTTCTCCCGTTGTAAGTAATGATGGATGAGCTAGTGCAGGTCTGCACTGGTGGAAAGAATGCCAGTTCTGGATGAGGCAACTTTCAGTGGAAGAAGGGCTAGTTCTGTACCAGCAACTGGGCCAACCCCGAGTTCAGCTTCAGTTAAGCTTCCAAATGGAGTTGCCAAGGCTCCTGCACCCCCTCTTGTTGATTTACTTGATCTAAGTTCAGATGATGCCCCTGTTCCTAGCTCTTCTGGTAGTGATTTTCTCCAGGATCTTCTTGGTGTTGATTTGTCTACGACACCCACACAACCTGGTTAGTTTTGTGATTCTTTTAAACCATATCAATGTTGTGAAACCATGAGCTGCAATTTTCTGTTGTGGGCATGCATTTTTTTTGCTGATCTTCCATTCATTTTGGTTGCCCTTTGGAGCATCTTGTCTTAAGTTAGTACTTCCCAATATAACGGCCTTGATCCATTAATATTTCGTTTCAAACAGACAATCCTTTCTATATAAACCATTCAACTCAGCTCATCCAATCTGACACATGTACTTAATATTTAAAATAAAGGAGCATTGACATATTGATACTATATTCAGTAAATGACATGAACATTTAGATCTCCTATAAAAAAAATAAGACATGAATATTTAGATCGTGAGTATTGGGTTCAGTGCTTCTCAACTAGGTGGAGCTTGCCAAATGATTTTTGTTTAGCTTGTAATAGTGACTTTTTTTGGGTCGTTGGTGCTTGTTATCTTGAACAAGAATAAGGTATTTCAATGGTTTCCTTTTAAGTTTTTAGTATAAACCTGAGTGTGTTTGCAACAGAATTATTGCCGTAAATTGCTATGTTCTCAACCATTCTATTGTAATTGTTTTGCTTGCATTTATCTGTAGGTACCACTCAGGCTCCAAAAACAACAGATGTTCTAATGGATCTGTTGTCTATTGGAACGTCTCTTCCTGCACAAAATGTCTCGTCTACACCTGACATATTGTCCTCCAGTCAAGCTAACAAATCACCAGTTTCCTTGTTAGAAGGGCTATCATCACCATCTCCTCTCCCTATACAAGCCAGTTCTTCCACAGCAGCTGCTCCTATGATGGATTTATTGGAAGGCTTTGGCGTCAATCCAACAACACGAGGTAAAACTTGCAACAATCAAAGTTTTTATTTGCAGTACGGGGATTTTCAAAGTAGTGACAGCCTTGCTTTTTCTATCACAGAAGACAATGGTCCAGTATATCCATCTATTGTCGCATTTGAAAGCAGCTCCTTGAAGATGATGTTCAACTTCTCAAAGCCACCTGGAAACCCACAAACAACATCAATCCAGGCTACATTTACAAATTTGTCACCCAATGTCTATACAGATTTTATTTTCCAGGCAGCAGTCCCAAAGGTGACACCACTTAATAATCTACTAAGCATGCCAGTACTCATTATGTAAAATTTATGTGCTATACCACTCCACGTGTTCTATAATTAGCCGCTTTCTGTTTTTGTTTCGACAATTTTTTCCCCTTCTTCCTCTCGAATTGTGTTCCTTCAAAATTCAGTTTTGATACCTTTTGTTGGTCTTTTCAATGTACAGTTTCTCCAACTGCACTTGGATCCAGCTAGCAGCAATACTCTCCCTGCAAGTGGTAATGGATCTGTAACACAGGATTTAAGAGTTACTAATAGTCAGCATGGAAAGGTATACAAACTTCATTTTTTCCGACATTGGTTGTTTATCTAAATATTTTTAGCCGTGGCTTTTTGTGATTTTTTTGTTATATCCATCACTCAGTAGCCGGACTAAGTTATCGTCTATTCTACTCCCCCATTCCAAAATAAGTGTCCCATTTGACTATTTGTAAAAATTAAGAATACTCACTTTTTTGCTTGACTTTCCATCTTTTGTCCCTCATCTACAACCATATGCTTCCAATTTCACTCACTCATGAAGGTATACAATTGGTAATTCATGGTAAAATTACTATCTAAAATAGAAATGGGACACTTATTTTGGAACAACCAATTTTAGAAATGGGACTCTTGTTTTGGACCGGAGGGAGTATTTGACTTCAGAGATAAGAGATTCACATTCCTTGTTATTTCCTATGATATATCTATATGGTCAAACAAAATCTATACTGGACCTATATGGGTTTTGTTTCTGTTCAAAGTGCAGACAATATATAGCTCCCTTCAAAATTATGTGCTGTTGATCTTTTTTACATAGGCGGTATGGAACATGAAATAATTCATGTACTTTCATATTTATCCAAATGCCAAGCGATTCTATAATCCTGATAGAAAGTAAAAACAAGTGACTATGATTCTGCATTTCCGATTAAATAGCACCAGGTTGAATTTTTGGAGTGAAAATTTGTGGGTTTCTCTCTCTCTCTCTCCATAGTTCATATATCTGAATGATTCTTTTCAACTGTTTTGTGCTCCATTTTACTATGTTGTAGACACAATACGGTTACACGTTTCATTTTATTTTTCAGAAATCACTTGTCATGCGCATAAGGATATCATACAAGGTGAACAATAAGGATGTCTTGGAAGAAGGGCAAATCAACAATTTCCCTCGTGGTTTATGAGCATCGTCGCCGGCCCATAAAAGTTCAGGATTGTCGTGTATTAGCTTTATAGTAAGTGCAGTCTTTTGTTTAATTCTCTTCCTCAGGGCAGTATATTTTGTGGCAATTTGATTTTGCTTTGAGTTTGTGATATCTCCATTTGCTTCACAAATTTTCCTGTTTTAGACATTTTACTTCCTCATTTAGGGTGGTTTTTATGTACATTATTATATAACGTTACTGTACGGCATTGTTGAAATTGAATTTTGCCTCACTGAGTCAACAGAGGGAAGCTTGTGTCTTGTGTCCTAAATTTGAGGTGTTGCCTTGGTTTCGATTAGCTTGAGGCTCTTATTTTAAGGTCATATATTGTTGAATTGAAATAGAAATTACAATGTATTTGCATTTGTCAACTTATTCATTATGAGCTACAAGCAAATAGAGTTTCCACAGTAGGGCTGCAAAATGGGGCTGCACGGTCCACAAATTTGTCTACCAGCTGCACAGATTCTAATTGTACGTAAGACCCACAAATCGATTGAATGAAGGTTTATTGGGCAATTCTTTTTTATTCAATTCATTCGGTTAGTTTGTCCACTGACCGAATGGATTGGAAGATGATAAAAATTGTACGTAAGACCCACAAAATGATGTTTGCAGTCATATTGGCAATCTCCGTGTGGCTGCAAAATTGGAGATGCTTTAGGTTCAATGTCCATGCAAATTTGCTTCAAATGGGATATAGATTCCCAATTGGTGGTAAATGATTACAATAATGTGCACACAATTTGAATTGGTCCATTCCATTTCATAGAAAATCACTAGACACAGACATTGGGCAGTGTTGTGTTTATACATAATTCCTGTTAGTAGCTTAAATAATGATTATAGAGTAAAACACAATTTTCTAGGTAGCTTAAATAATACTCCTAATTAGCAGTAAACCAAATTAGAGTAAGTCAAACAAGTGAAAGCTGGCACTAATTTGAATTTTATTTAAATATTTTTGTAACAGCAACGTAATCTGGAGGTCACTCACTCCAACCAGGAACAGCCAACCCATGCAAGACCTAGGATTCACCATCCAAATATGATAATATAAATAAATAATTTATTATCAACAAAGATTAACTCAACATGGAATGCAAGATCTTAAAGAGATGTGAAACGAGACGTAAAATTCGCATTGAGATCTACTACTGTAAATCTTAATGCAAAGAGAGATGTGAAAGATTTTAATGTCGATCTTGCATCTTCATTGGCATAGCCGGCGAGATAATATTTTTTTACTTTTTGGCTGAGTTTCACGCGTGAGAAGATCATTCTTAAAAAAAATCGTTCTCTCAGCGAGAAAACAATTTGAAATCATCATTTTGATCAACTCTACTACTATTGTGGAAACCCAATTTCAAATATGTCAGACTCACATCTTTGCACTTGACATCTCCATTTCTTCATTCCCATCATACATGTACATGCTCTAATCACGTAACAATTATATTAAAAATATTGATTTTTGGTTTTCCATGTGTCCATAATTTGTCTCCTAGTACCATTGTTCACACATGATTTGGTCTTAAAAAAGACCCAATGATATGATATTTTGTTGACTTTGGGAATGCCATGCCTGAGTAGTTGGTAGCATTGTGATCTTCATTCACCAACTACTCATCTTTTCAGTTTTAATCTTCTTTTTTGGCTCACTTGTTGTCATTGTGACCTTTTTGGCATATTGTGATGGCAATGTAACATGCTCTTTTAGTTTTAGTTAGTGTATGTCATTCTCATGCAATAAATATTTTGTTGAAAGATTTGTTTTAAATTAAGCCTCTCATTTTAATTTTAATTGATTGATTATAAGTAGGTTATTAATAATATTGCTTTTCAAGTTCCGAGGGCAGCCACAATTGTGGCTGGGCAAATTCCATTTTATTGGCTTCCGC
>JAYMSY010000662.1:0-11022 GCA_036897685.1 Monsonia emarginata | reverse complement strand
ATTACAATGGAGTTGACCAGTAAAAAGAGATCATAGGTTTCTTGTTGTTTTTTGAACTTCACATGTACAAATATGATGTAATTAGTCACGGCAGTGCTTGTTTTTGTGATCTTTTGGTGGAATCACATGAACCCAGATACAGATTCTGTGTATGATACCAATTAGTGTTAATTTTTGGGTGTTTATTTGTCTTAATCTATTTAATTTATTGGGTTCCAGGTTTTAAGCTGTAGAATCTTATGCAAGTAAGGTTAACAACTTTGCTGCCTAGTGAAGTTTTGTACATAATGCTATTGAGGAGCTCGCTTGCTTTTTTAGTTTTTGGTCTCTCATTTGGCTTTTGGGTTCTCTGAGTTCGATCAAGAAAGTAGTGTTTTTAGAGGCTTGCACAGATTAGCTTGTAGCTCTTTTGTGATAAGCCAAACGAGTTTTTCAACTTACAGGAGTCAATGTTGCACACGGAACCATCTTTTTGCATATATAGCGTGGATGGTGGGTGTGAGGATGAAGGAAAGGATCAGCCTGATGATCAGCCGAGGGAAGTGTCTGAGACAACGTTTACAATCGGCGAGAACATGGAAGCTGATGATTTCAGTTTCGGCAAGACAGGAATGGGGTTGATTCAAGAAGAGGGAGAGGAAGAAAAAGAGTTTTCTGGTGGATTGAATGGAATTCAGACATTGAGCGTTGAAGGAGAGGTTCAACTGGTTAGTCCTTCCAACCATATTTCTGGAGACAGTGGTGTTGCCAATTTCACTTCGCCAAATTTCGATGGTATTGGTGATGCCGAGGAGTACTATAAGAGGATGGTTGGTGAATTTCCTTCCCACCCTTTGTTTTTGAGTAACTATGGTCAGCTATTGCAGGTCAGTTCGTCTCTTTGTTATTTACTTAACCAGCAATTGCTAACCATGTCGGATAATGTAACTCGTCTTTGTCAAGCATTGGGAAATTAGTAATGAATTATTTGTATCAAACTTAAGATCCATTTTTGTCTGTGAATCCTATCCTCATTTAGACGCTCATTTATTGAAATGAAGGTGATCTACTCAACATATAACTACAATATGCAGGTTGTCCTTAATCCTTATTTCTTTGCATTGGAGTTACTTTCTACACCATAGCAAATTCTAATTAAGAGTAGAATGATACCAACAATGTATACCCCAAAATTTATATTTCCAATATGAATTTTATGTCACTGATTTCAGAGTTTAATGGTTTGTGTAGTTTATTATCATTGTGTACACAAAGATCAACCTCCTCTTTTTTGTTAGACTCCTGAAGTCTGCTTGTTTTAGAAATTAACAAATGTTATGTACTCAGTTACATGATCGCTGCCAGTGCTCTGTTTGCTCCTTTTATTGTTAATGTCATTGTTATTGTTGCTGCTTCTGTTACATATTGTCTAATTGTACATTCAAGCATTGGTCAGATTTGACGGACCCTGAGGTAAAGAGGAACTGATTTTGTAATTAAACGAAATGCTTTTAGGGAAATGGACTTAATCAGCTTACTACCCAGGTCTCTCGTTGGTGTGGACATTAGCAATAATACCAATGACACTTCACTTTTTCGCTATCTGCGTGGACAGTGAATACAGAGATGTGGTAACTGGGGCTTTGTCCAAGGAGACCATGCCAGTGCAAAGAACTTGTATCTCACAGCTATAAATTAATATGTTAAGAAATTTTGTAAATCCAGAGTTATCAGAGTAGTGGCCACCAATAATGATATACAAGTTAACTAGAATTGCAGGTTTGTAAAGATAATCTGTTTCTATCATGCATATGCCCCAATGGACTATAGATGCAATATTTGAAAACAATACATACACCTGATAGCTGTCGCCCAATTTTATAAAATCTCACAAATGTTTAAAGAACGTAAGCTTGTTTGGAATTGTTTGGTCAAATAAACAATTGATGAAAACCTCATAGTCTGCATGACATTGTTAGGCTGCATCTTTTCTAATTCTCATCTTACATGAGCATGAAAACTTTGTTACAATCGAAGTGTGACCTTTCTTTAGTTCATCCTTATACTGGCAGTCTAGAGGAGATCTTGATGGAGCAGAGGATTACTACTTACGTGCTACACTAGCTGATCCTGAAGATGGCGAGGTATTATTGCAGTATGCCAAGTTGACATGGGAGCTCCATCATGATCAATGTAAAGCGTTAAGTTACTTTGAGCGTGCAGCTGAAGCTGCTCCAAATGACAGGTGACTGCTTTGCTTTCTGTGTTAACCTGATAATTCAGGAGATAAATTGCATACTGAAAATGAGTGAAACTAAATCTGCCACATGGTTTATTTTTAGATTGTGAATTCAATATCCTGGTAAGTTATCTAAGACCAGACTATCCACGGCAGACTCGCTCACTTTGGTTTCTGCTTTCCAGCCACATTCTTGCTGCATATGCTCGTTTTCTCTGGGAAATTGATGATGACGAAGAAGATGGATCACAAAAACATGGCACGAATGAACCCGAGAACTCGATCACAAAAGAAGCAAGCAAACGGGTTGAGGAAGGCGTCGATGTATCTGTTCCAAACCTTGATGGTAGTGACGGTGGTGAAGAGTATTATAAGAGAATGGTTGATGCATTTCCTTCCAACCCGTTGTTTTTAAGAAATTATGCTCAAGTATTACAGGTGAGTTCAATTTTTTTTTCTTTTCTTTTTATCTGCTTTTCTGCTTGGTTGATGTAAGTCAAGTTCTTGAAGTATAAAATTAGGAAATTAATGAATGAATTGAGCACAAAATTTATATTTCTCTGCTAACTCTCTGCATTTAAGCACACATCTTCCTTACTGAAGATGCTAGATGTGCTACATTGATTTCCATCCAGACTCCGTAAATGGTCATAGATTTTAATTGAGTCAGTTAAATCTTGTCTGTGATAAATGCATTCCGACTGATGGCCCTTTTGGATGCCTTGAGTATGTTGCTTTCTGGTCTATTATTTTATCAGCCCTACATTTAGTGGTGGTTTTTGACAGACAATGCTCACATTTACTTTACTCTAGTCTCGGCTGATATAATGGTTGAATGATTAATGTATAGTCACTCCTGATATTCTTTTTTTGTTCCAGTCATAGGGTTAGGCCTAATCATTGGTTAGTGTGTTAGACTTGCCGTACCTGAAAAAATTTATCTCCAAGGAAATGGAATTGGTAACTTGATCACCTTGTATAACCGTGGAGTTTTGTCAGATACAACAAATAATTTCAAGGTAACAACCATATAGAAGATAACGGTTTTAGCTTGCAACTTCCAAAATCTAGCAATAGCAACTCTAATTGTTGTGAAAGTTTGATCTTTGATTGTTTAGTTTAACCTTCCATTGTCAGTCTAAAGGAGACCTTCATGGAGCTGAGGATTACTACTTTCAGGCTACAGAAGCAAATCCTGAAGATGGCGAGATTTTGTCGCAATATGCTAAGTTGACGTGGGAACTTCATCATGATCAATGTAGAGCTGCATGTTACTTTGAACGTGCAGCCCAAGCTGCTCCTCAAGATAGGTGAGTGCTTGTTTTGTTCACCCACCTCCTTTAAAGAAACGATAAAATCAGATAAATTTGTGTTAGGATGCATCTTCACCATAGTTTTATTTTCTGGACTGTGTTTTTGTAATTCGGTACTATTACTCATGAAAATCAGACTAAAGTTACTCATCTTTATTTTCTGGTTTCCAGCTATGTTCTTGCCGCTCATGCTCGTTTCCTCTGGGAAATTGATGATGACGACGAAAAAGAAGATGAGCAAAATTACATTCAGGTGTCGTCTTTTTTCACCTAGTGGTCACGGCTCTATGAATGCTTGTTGTACACATTCTTGGTAAGTTTCTAATGCTTTCAGGATTAATCAGACTGAAAAAGACCACTGGATGAAGGAGAATGCACCTGAAAACTTATCCTCCAAAGAACAAAGCGAACAGGTCAATGGTGGTGCTTATTTATCTTTACCACACATTGACGGTAGTGGTGATGTTGAGGATTACTATAAGAGGGTGGTTGATGAATTTCCTTCGCACCCATTGCTTTTAAGAAATTATGCTCATATATTACAGGTGACTTTAACTCTCCTTTGCTTTTCAGATAGGGAAGTGTAATTCAATTTCTTGAAAAACTATGAGATTAGGAGAGAAATGTGTGTTTGTATGCAGCTCAAGATTTATTTTTGCCCATGGACCCATATGCATGCATTTAGACTCCCAATTTTCTTACTAAAGATGGTAGATGAGCTATATAAATTCTCATGTAGAGTGTGAGAATATAAAAAAATTTTCTTGCACCAATTTAAATCTTTTCCATGGTAAATGTTCTTAGACTGATGACCTGATTGCATGCTTCAAATTCAAGTAACGTCATCTATTCAGTGCAACTGGCCTAATATTGGTGGTCTTTTAGATTGTCCGGATTTACTTTTTTTGGCTGACATAACGTTTGAATGGTTCACAAGAATCAGTCTTGCTGTTGTTCATTTTGATCCAGTTCTAGGTTTATAGGCCAAACGATTGCCTAGACTTGCCATGCCTAAATAAATCAATCCTCTTTTCAACTGACAGTCCAAGGGAAACCTTGAAGGGGCAGAGGAACACTTCTCGCGTTCTATAGTAGCCGATCCTGGGAATGGTGAAATCATCTCTCAATACGCTAAGTTTGTGTGGGATTTTCACAATGACCGAGACAAGGCCTTGTGTTACTTTGAACAAGCGGTTCAAGCTTCTCCAGAAAATAGGTATAATTTCTTGCAATCTTGCCTTGATATGATATGCATATAAGAATTCAGTGTTTTCTGTATCTTCTATGTTTTCAGAAGATTCCATATATTTCAATTGTTTTGTTCTACACTGACATGGCTGCATTGAGAATGTAATGAGGCACCTAGTTAGCTACTTCACCCTCACCCAGAAGTAATCTTGTAACTTAGCTAAGGTTAATATAGTCCATGTACTGTCAAATTTTCTAATAAGAGCCTACAATTTACAAAATTGTTCCAATTTAGTCCCTAAATTTCTGATGTTTAGGACTAAATTGGCACACACATTTGGGACTAAATTGGCACACACATTTGGGACTAAATTTTGAGACAAATTCCTTAAATTCACTGCTTCAGAGACATTAGTTTATGATTAATGAAACTCACATCATAGAGCCGATCTGTTGGCCAAAGTTGGTGCATGATAAAGTTTGTGAAGGATAATAGTAGAGAGTTCTCAAACTTGTCAATAAGATAATCTATGTGTCAATGCACCATCTCTAAAATGACAAGTTTATTGGACGTCACTTATTATTGTTTTGTGTTTTCAGCGATGTTCTTGCAGCAAATGCTCGTTTCTTATGGGAAGCAGGGGAGGACGAGGCAGAAGACATTGCGAGGCAAGATCACAGTCAGGCGCGGTCTTTACATGATGGAGTTGCGACTCTAACAATGTCTTGACCAGTATACTTGGAGAGGAATCTATCCAGTAGCCAATACATGGATGGCTAGAACAAGGCGTCGGGAAGCTAACCTTGAAGAATCTGAGCACAACCAGTAGACTTTAATACTACTATTCAACTATTCATTCATTCACAGAAAGGATGAAAGGCTGTGTTGATTTATAAGTTGATAACCAATGAATAAATAAATATGTTCATTATCATTGTGATAGATCTTAGAACAAATGAGCTCAAACAGCCTGTTAATCTATACTCTTAATGGGAGGATCAAAATCAATAAGCCTCTTCAAACTATGCCATTCACAACCCTACGATTAGGGCGCGAAGGATATCTCTATAATATGGTTCTCCTACCTAAAGGTATGTATTGTACGCTATGAAGAAACAGATGCATCAAAAACCTTGCTCTAACAAAGCCTCTCAGCCACAAATCCTAGAGGTGGCGGTATTGCCTATAAAAAAAAAAACCTTGCTCTCTCAATTTGTAAAGTAACTAATTATATGCAGACTCTGATGAAGTTTGTCCATTCCGATCTTGCCGCCTTGGACCTGTTCTAGAATAACCATTTCCTCTGGATCTGTAGTAGTCCCGTTCACCACCATCGTAACCACCTCCTCTGCTAAAATTCCGGGAGCCAGAACGCCCCCTTGGTGCCTCTGTTTGGTAGCCACCCCTGCCCCTACCCCTTCCTCCTGTTCACACAATCAACATACTCCATACAATAAGTAACAGCAGAACGGGAGTACGATAGAAGTTGAAAAAGCTTTTATTGCGTACACTACTATGGTTTTTAATAAATGCAAAAAAGTGCAAATCAGGTCCAAAATAAGACCAGCAATAATATATGGCATAGATACATTCATGAAATGTTACTGCCTCAGCCTGAAGAATAGCATCTTAAGGAGAATTCTTAACTATCAAGTATTGTTGGTTGACAAGATGCAGCTGTGTTTTACGATGCTCAAATTCAGGTCTTTAATATCACCACTCTTACGGCGATTTACCATTGATAGATGTATGCTAAAGAGGACTCAACCGAGTAACGCTAAAAATTGACCAGAGATTACTAACTATACACATCCTGTTTGTAGGACAAATTAATACAGGGTAAGATCAGACGGTTTACATGTTGCAAGCTACAAGCAAAGGCACAAATTCTTTTCTATAGCACAGAGTTGAAGGACCTCTCTACCAAATCAAACATAACTTGGGAAGCCACCACATTACCACAATCAATGACTTGGCAATATAGTAATACTGGTGTTTGGTAGTAGAAACATTCAAGATGCTATGCAAACAAATTATATTAAAAGGAAAATGAAATACATACTTCCTCCTCTAGATGGAATGTTGCTGTTTGGTCTCCGCTCTTTGATGAATACTTGTTGATCACCAATCTGTACAGTAGCAGCCTGACAGAAACCGTGTTAGGAAGGCATAACAAAAAAATGGACGCGTGGCTCCCACCACTATGGGCCCCAGCAAGAGTCAAGAAAGGTAGCATTGAATAATGGGAGTAAAGTCAAAGAAGATGACACAGACACGAGGCTACACAAAACAGAATAATAAAGTCCATGCATACCAAGCTACCTATTTTTCTTCAATTTAGGTAAGAGTGTTCATAATGAAGGAAAGATCTATCATGACTAACAAGAAAATACAAAGAAGATAATAGGTAAATCATAGGAATTTTCAACGACATAGATCTTGTATTGAAGTTCTCTAAAAATATATTCCGGACCTTGATTGCGTTCCGAACACTGCTAATATCTTCAAATTCAACAAACGCATAGCGAACTCCAAAAACATCCTGCACATACATGAAAATCACTTAGCACAAAAGCACTCAACAAAGTTGTAAGGACAACAGATACAGGAGAAGCCAAAAGAATAAACCTTACGACTCCTGATGACCACACCATCAGAACTTAGTTTACCAAACTTCTTAAATTCCTCCTCAATTTCAGAAGCAGATATATTAGATGGCAAGTTTCTCACGTAGACAGACTTTATTTCACCTGGAAATTTGATGCAAATTTGCAGAATATGAATAGTTCAACAACATTACTGAAAGGGCAATGAATGATGCATGAACTGTTTGTTGAGTAAACAAGATACTATCTCCCAGAATATGAATCGGGAAATTGCAGATTTGATGAAACAGAAGTTCGTTAATATGATTCCAGGAACATCAACTGCTGAAATTTTCTAGTACTCCCTCCATCCCAAAACAAGTGCCCCATTTCTAAAAATAGTTGTCCCAAAATAACAGTCCCATTTCTATTTTAATTAGTAAATTAGTCATATTACTTATTGTATCCTTCCATTAGTTAAACTGGAAATATGTTGGCACAAGGGGGCAAAATAGTGGAAAGTTAAGCACAAAATTAAAAATCCTAAATTTTTGCAAATAGTCAAATGTGACAACTATTTTGGGCTGGAGGGATTAAGATATATCATAGCAATATTAAATATTAACCTTCATCTTCTATTCCTGAAATCTCCTCCGCACTGTCTAGTACCCCAGACCTTTCAAATGCATTTGATGATGCAACTGCTTGTTGCCTGGTGGGCTGCGAAGCATGATTCAACTCTAAAGCTGCTGGCACATTCTTGTAAGCATCCGATGGAGCAACTTGTGAAGACTGCACTTTAGCAACCTGTAACTTCCGATGAAAAAGAAGCAGAAACTGAGTCATGTATAAATATTTGCATACTACCTCTCAAAGACAGATGCGTGTAGATACAAAGCAATAAACTAGAAGTACAGTACATACAATTGAAGCATAGGTATGCCTTTGGGGTTCTCCAGCAGGCTCCTCGACCAAAGCAGGCAGGTGGTCTTGTACAGTATTCAGTGCATTTCGATGCAAACCATTTGACATTCCAGCATTATCCTCTAGAACATGTTCAGACTCAGGCATTTGCTGCAATCGTTGCTCATGGAAACTGTAGTTATCAACTAGACCATTTTCTCTGACATCAGCAGGAGGTATGAACTCCCTTGACTGGATTTCTCCACCAATTAAATAGTTAGGCACTGAATGTTTATCAAAATATTATTAGCAATACTCTACAAAAAGCAATCATACATAATCCTCCAGAAGAAAATGTACAAGTTCCAAGACAGGTTCCCAGTTAATGCACATTTATATTTCAATATGAGACTTCAACCATGCATGTAAACCGTAAGACTAGTCCAAAATAAACTGTAATGCTGGCCTAGAATGATCATGAAGTTGCAATTACCACTGACAGTTTTAATCACACTGATGCAGATTGACTCCATTTTATCTACTGATTAAATTATAGTAAATTAGTATACTAACAAAATAACAAATTGCTCATTACAAGAAACTACCACAAACATGATAATTCAATTTTTATCTTCCTTTCTTCGTTGAATAAAAAGACAGTATCAAGACTCACAGAATGAGGATCCTTGAATTCACAATACCTGGTTCTTGAATTGTAGCAGGAATGTTTAGTTTGGAATCGACATTGCACGGACTCAATGAAAAAGCTGATTGATGGTCAATTGGTTCCTCATCAATGAAGTGAAAAATGTCACTGAGAACAAAATAGCCTTTCTCCTGAGGAGCAAGGAAAAATGTTTGCACAAATTTCCTTCTGCCGCTGAACTTCTTTATCAGCACAGAGCCAGATACCATGACAATAACTCCTCCCCTCCAAGATTCCAATGAATGTACTGTTTTAATTTCAACTCCAGTAAAATTAAATGACATGATAAGCGTATGTATTTGCTGCGAAAATTTTAAGAAAACAGTCAAAAGATTGTTCAAGAGTCATGACTTTAAACCCTTTGACAGAAGCATGCTAATGACGATATAACACACAAGGAACATACACGCACACTCATTAAGAGACATTGAACTCGAGTAACACCGCATCTGATACTTTTTAAGGAATAATAATGTTGTCTATAGAAGGCTTTGTAAAACAGTAACCTAACTTAAAAATAGAGGGTTTTCAATTTGTATCAGAATAGTCCCAATTTAGTAGGCCAATATAGAAGTTAATTGAAGATGAAAAGCAAAAAACATATAATAAAAGATGACCGTGATGTGCCAGTGCCTCAAATACAGCAGAGGCATGCACCTCAGTCAAAGCGACTTACCCTAACAGTCAACAAATTTGAGGCTCCACCATGCACCTGGTGCCTAGGCGCGTGCCTTGAATTTTTATAACACTGGCTTGTATACATAATAATGTGGTTTTTTTTGCCTCCACGTCGTCATTTTATAGATTCTCTAACCCTTTCAATTCACAACATAAAAGATTGTAATATCCTTGTGCCATGAAAGGCACAAATACTTGGATAGTGTCACTGAGGTATAAATATCATTTATTAATTAAGTTGCTCTACCTAAAAAGACCAAGCCAATAATATCCTACTTTTTCATTGACATTTGACACGTGTCAGCAAAGTCACTACTGTGCCAAACTCAGGTATTGTTTGGAAACTCATTTTTTTACAAGGGAAAGTTCATAAGCTATCAACAAATACAACGTTTGGGTAAAAGTTAAGGAAGAGTGGAATCTGAACTTTCCGGGAAAGTTCAAAATCCAGTTTGGCAGGGATTCTAAAATCCCATGGGAGGTGGGCTTCTAAGCTTTCCTTGGTGAGGGAAATTGGCAACTTTCTTATACTTGCTTTCATATCATCTTTTTCATCTCATCATTCAAATGGAAGGTCGATAAAGTAACTGTCATACTTTTTTCCACTTTCAACCCAATTTTACAATTTTGAACCAAACAAAGTATTTTATATTATACATCTTCCTAATTTACATTTTCCATTCATACTCCCATGTGTCAAATGTCCTTATCAACTTCCTCGGGAAAATGTGAATTTTCCTAGAGAAATGCATTTGCTGGGAATTCACATTTCCAGTTGCCAATCAATAGCCCAACTGCCCAAGGGATAAAACATAACCATGGCAGATGACTTGTATAACTTAGCGAACAATGCAATGATGTGCCAAGTAATGCACGTCTAAGAATATCCAACAATAAACTAAGGCATCCAAGATTAATCAATAGTCATAATTGTATTTACCAGTTTTAGAAATCCAATCATGGATGTTTGCTACCAATTAAAAATGAATGTCTTCAAATAAAAAGGAAAAAAAATCTACGAACTTCACTTGGTGTATAGATTCTGAGACCATGAGAAGCTCTGCAAGCATATGAAGAGAACATAACTAAAATAAAAGAAGCATTTTGAAGAATCCCACATGAAGCAATTATGTCTCAAGAAGTTTACATTATGACTACATAGATAAAGAGCAACATACAGCTAGCTACACAACCAATCAACAACCCAATAGCAAGGAAATGAATCTAATTTCAACACAATGAAAATCTATTATCCATCCAAGAAACTCACGATTACACTAAAAGCACCATTTTGCTTTGGGAGAAAAAAAAATAGTGCATTCAAACAATTCAATCTCAGAATTACAAAAAGCAACCAACTTTGAAACACAAAAAGAGAGTGAAAAGTCACCAGCATTACAGTGGCGGTCTCTCGGGCATTGCCGTCGATG
>JAYMSY010000661.1:0-11023 GCA_036897685.1 Monsonia emarginata | reverse complement strand
GCACGCCGCGCCCCCCCCCGGGGTGGTGCCAGCCGCCCGTGACAACCCATTTCACATGGCCTAACAAGTTAGAACTTTAGAATCATTGCAAATACCACTACCTTGATTCATACATCAAAGCCATCAAATACATTATACATCACCATAGGCAAATCCAAGTTATATTACACATGACACACCAACACCCACTACAGTCTTCATTGAGTTGGCATTTATTCATTTGGGACACACAACATCCCAAGCACACATTTATTTTACATTATTTCACAAAGCATATCTTACAAACCAATGGTTACTCCTTACTAGGCTTAGTTGCAAGGGACTCCCTTGTCTGAGAATGCCTCCGCCAGCTTAGGGAAGATCTTTGCTAGCATTATCTTGAAACCAGTGGAGCTTCCCTCTTGCTTCTTCTTGTCTCCATCCCCACAAGATGCATAACCCACCGGAGCTCCTTCCATATACGCCTTGCATGATTGTAGAATGTGCCCAGATTGCCTCTTAAAGTGCTCCTCCACAAGTGCCTCAAAATGCTGCAAAACCAATTATTATCAGTTTCATTTGTAACCTTTTGCGTTTGAATTCATGTGTAGTTTGTGCACATTTTGATTCTCATTCCCATTCGCACATCCTCTCCTAAGAAAAAAAAAAATTGAGTGCCATTTTATATGGGAATGATATTCCTCCATAGAGGCCATAAGAACTTCGCAACTCTCCCCATTTACACGCAAATGAGGGGGTTATTCCCACTCCCATTCTCGCTAAATTTTTATCCAAACTGAGCCTAATTCACTTTCATTAATAACAAATGTCAACCTACCTTTGGCGGCTTCCGAAGTAGATTCAGCATGGATCTGCAATTTCCAAGGTATGCATTTTCATTGTAGCTCATTGAGTTTTTCTCTCCCTCAACTCTTCCCACCTGTTTATCATATCCAGCCTCATTGAAATACGGCTTTTCGTTAAGTACAAGGGCCTGGAGGGAGAGAAGGACTTGAAGAATAGTGGAACTCCCTGGATTCCAAACTTCACTGCCTGTGCCCGACCATGTATTAAGAAGACTCAGACAGACCTTTCCGGATTCATATAAGTTCGGGTTGACTCGTAGACCACCAGAATGATAGTGCACCAACTGCACAAGGATTAAGTCCAAGGAATCCATAAGATCTCATTTACATATAATGTAAGATCATGATTTGACTAGGGAAATTTACTCCCTCAGTCTCAAAAAAGTGTCATATATGCCGACTTGCAAAAATTTAGGATCATTTACCCGATGTGCTTCCATGTTTTCACTACACAAGTTCTTATAACAAATGGAGAGATATTATGGTAATCCATGAATAATTAAGTAATAAAAATGGAATGAGACACTTGTTTTCGGACAGAGGGAGTTTATGAATATGCATGTGCATATTAATCCATTCTCAAAGTGTCATATTTCTAAAAGAATGTCCCAATCTATTTTAGTTTGTCAATTATCTATGGAATACCAATGGTTAGTTATAATGAGGAACATGAGAGCACATAGGAGCAAATGGAGGAAAGTCAAAGTCTAAAATCAAAATCTCTCATTTTTGCAAAAAAGTTAAATGAGACGGTTTATTTAGGACAGAATGAGGGTCAAATAGAAAAAACTGGGTGTGTACGAATACTCCCATAGAAGAGTTATGATAAAAAGGAGAGAGAACAAATTAGTTGCAGAAAAAGGAGGATATTTAATCAAACTATTAAAAAATGGAATATTGTCTTTGCATGTGAAGATGTGACATATGATTCAACAGCCCCATTTAAACTACCAGTAAATGAGTAGAAGACAAAGCCAATTATATAACTTACAGGTGGCTCAGCAGGATACTCTGGAGGAAGATATATATCAAAGAAAAATAGTCCATCATGATATGGAGTTCCAGCTGCCCCAACAATAGCCGCACGGAGGAGATCCATTCTTTCTTCGTAGATACGGACGAAGATTGTTTCTGTTGAAATGACCAAAAAGATCTTCTCAGTCACAGCCTAGGTATGACTAAATAGGAAATATATACTTCACCAATTTTCATGCATATTTTTCTAGCTAGGTTCTGGTAACTCAAACTATTCCAGAACTCCATTTTCTGATTCAATGACATTTCATGATTAAATTGACGAACAAATGAAAGATAAAATGACATTGATAAGCAGTCCAGCACAATCTCATTTATTTCACAAAAAGCCACACGAATCCTTATCGCGTGATCTACTTGCTAGAAATGAGAGATTCATCACATTTCACATGAAAGAGATGTCAGAGATTGACGTGATTAGGAGTAGTATAGTCGTTAAACTTATTTGCGAAAGACAGGTTCAATTGATGTATGCATGAATATGCAAACTCTTTAATGGAGAAAGCAAGTATTTCATGTGTTTGCACGTGATCCTCAATATTGTTAATACATTAACTCGTTGAGCATCTAAATGTCATCTTCTATCTCCCCAGTTTATTCAATCATACATTCTGGCGAATCCATTTATATCAAAGATGATTATGGAAATGCTTCATATATTGAGAAATAATGACACAATGAATAAGTGGGAGTGCAAACCAGGCAAATTTTTCTCTAAAAGACTCCATTCTTGCTGAACTTTCTTCAACCAACTTCTTTTCACCTAAAAAAAGGAGAAAACAAGGAAAAAGGAAATATAAAAAGAGATTACCAAGATTGTTTGGGCCCATAAAGTGGTATGTTTACGAAGAAACAGTTACTTATCATACCTGAGATGACACCATTTCCCTCCCAGCGCCATCAAGAAAGTGGTGCTCCGAGCAGTCATTAACCATATCAAAGTGCTTAAACCTTTCTGAACTTTCGTTGGTTGGAGAAGATGGCGAATACAAATGACAGTCTAACAAAGGTTGTGCATCCGTGCAGAAATCACGAGCCTCCATTACCTCTTTCTCACAGAGACTCCCAGAGATATTTTCATCTTGAAAACTATGGGGAGATGATGTGGAACCAAATGATCCAAAAAGGGTTGTGGCAATGTTTGTGAAAAATCCAATGGCGGATTGAGGAAGGAAATAGGAACTGGAGTCCAATGTGTACTTTCTGAGATCTTCACCAGTGCAATTGTAATCCTGACCATACAAGAGTTATCATTTTGTGGTAACATGCAATGAATAAGAAGCAAGATATGCCTTGGAATCCAATGAAGGGTTAGGTTTAGGTATACTAGATGTTACATGGTTCTTTTTTTTCTTTTCTTGTCTTTATTTATTTTAGATGGATCATTAAAGAAAACAGTTATCCACTTCCCCAACATTTTTACTAAATAAATTCTCAGGAGTTGCACATTTTTTGAGGTCTTTCCAACACCACCATCAACGAATAGTGACCACAAATGTTCCTACCAAAATGCCAGAATGATCACTTCATGCATGAGAGAGGGATCTACCTTTCCATTCTTGTGACATGGCTGTTTATCATGGTCAACCATCTCTTGGTTCAACTCCTCAACACTTTCTTCATAAAGCACAGAGCTTGAAGTCAAACCTTCATCTTTATCAAGCCGGTTAATTTCATGAGGAGCTACCTGTATCAAAAAGTTCAGCAGGTAATTTTAAACCACCATGAAATACCGTGTAGCAATCTAATAAGAGTTAACGCCAAATAAGAGTCAGTCTGTGGTGGAGTGGAGCTACAAACTTTTCTTTGGGTCCTAAAGTTTGAGGTGTGCTTCCTTCTTTTTCACTCAAGGTGTGAATTTTTTTAGGGGAATGCGAAACAAGAATTGGAAACATTTCTTCTTTGTGTGATAAGTAGAAAATGTGCATTCTTGTTCAGTCACAAAACCCTATTCTTTGTGCGTTAAATATCTTTAAACTCAAGACAACATTGCATGTAAATAGACACAGAAGGAGAAGAATATTCTCATTCCTATTCTTGGTATTCAGATATAAAATAATCCAAATGCAACCTAAGATGCTATATTGCACAATAAAATGATAACCTCAACAGAACTATAACCTCTGAAGAAAGATGATACAAATTAATTCTTTTCCCCTGTTTCTTGTTCTTACATTTATCCTTCTTTTAGCATGAATATGATACAACATTCAAACTCTCAGTTTCACTTACGTTAACAAATGCATGAATATTTTCAACTACTTGCATCAATATATGTATCTTCTCATTCCTAGAGGTAAGCCTAAAACAGAAGACTTGATTGCTTTAACAGATGTTCTTCTGGTCCAATGAAACTACTTATAAGGAGTTAACAACCTTCATCATAATTTAAGCCAACCTGGCCCTAGAAAACTATATAGTCATCAATGAACCTATAATGAGAGTGACAGCTCAAACAACTTAGGTAAATTACAGACATTATCATAGAAAGTAAAGGAGAGATTTAAAATCGGTCTGCAAGCAAAAATATATAGGAGAATGGCTGAACAAACCACTAATGAAACTCAATTAAACATAAAATTTGCAAAGAGCAGTATAGGATATTAAATATTATTACATCTTATTTTGAATAAACCATATGCTAAGGGTATCAACCATTACTTGAGATCCTTACTCGGGAACTCAAAGCTTTCTTCCAAAAATAGTCATGTTCAAGGTAATGAACAAGGGGAAATTGCTGATCACCTTATATAGGTTGTATTGCAAGTAGACTACTCAATTAAGAAAATTCAACATCTAAAATTGGATATTAGCACTTGTACCTTTGTGATGTGACCATTCGCCCATTTCACCTCAACAGTGCCATCTTTGAAGCCCACAACATTGCCGATGTAGGACAAGTACCTTTCATCTTGATATTCATTTTGAAGATTCTTGTCCTTCAGAGCAGTCTCCCCACCTACACCAATCCCCAAGGTTCCGTGATCTTCATTAGCTTGTTCAACCAAAGGACTCTGGATGCTAAAAACAGTGTCCCCGAGGCAGTAGGAATATTCAGGGTGCTCAACCAATTCGTAAGCACTCATTGTTTCCTCCATCTGGTCTCCACCCAAACCATTTACTCGCTCCATTGCAAAAGCATTCCATTTTACCTTTACTGTTCTTTCCTTCGCATCCACACCCCTAACAACACCCCATTTTTGGCTGTGAGCAACAAGTGGCTCATCACAACTGCCCTTTTCCAGCACAAACTGTTCAGGCCAGAACTCGTGAGGGTTGATTATGTTAACAGGGAGCAAGGACTGTGAGTCTAATTCAAAGGAGTAGCTCCCATCCTGCCACACAACATCAACTTTAGTTTTCTTCTTCACGATAACAAAAATCTCTTCAACACTTATGTTTACGTCCCTTCCTTTCAATCCTCTTTCTGTTTTCTCAGGTTCTTTTATGTGCTTATTAGTAGATGCATCATGACCTGTCTGCTCCACAAAACCCTGATGACCAGCTAATGCAAGTTTGCACCAGTCACCGAGCTGCCAGTTTGCATGCAAAAAGCATGACAATAAAGTCAGGTTCTCAAAATTTTGAAAACGCTGGGGGGCAGGAGAATTCAACTGGAAACCAACAGAAATAGAGGCAATCCAATCAACAAGGACCAACCCTGCTTTCACAGAACAAATAGTTCCTTCAATTTGATGTTCCTTCCACTTACCGCATAACCATCTAGAATTAGAAACAGTTGAGAGGCTGACCTTCACCCTCTGTCCCGGATAAAAAGGGTACTGTGGGTCTTCAATTATATTGGCAGAAATTGGTACAATTTTCTGTTGATCCATAGCAGAGACCTCACACTTGGTCCCATCATCAAATAATATTGTGAGAGAGTCTACTATCTTATCAACCCTCCCAAGCCACGGTCCTTGAACCACATAATCCCCCACTGAAACGGAGCGTATCCTCGACAGTTTCTTGGAGTTTACATCCTTAATTACTTTTCCATGAGCAGACTCCAAGTCTACTACCATGTCAATATTTATCACTTTTCCCATCTGCCCAGACGGCTCTGTTGCAGAGCACACAACATCATTGTATACGAATTCCCTCTCCAATGAAAGGAAATCGTCAATTTTCCCAATGCTTTCCTCAAGGCTTGACAAAATGCTCTGAGCTTGCCCACCATAGAAAAAGTTAACTTCCACTTGATCCTCGCTACCACTCTCACTGAAGCTTTCCCAATCAGAGTCACTAAGGATCATGTCCATAATTTCTGATCCCTGCCACAAATGTTTAGCTCAACATCACTAAGAAATATTTAAAAGATGCAGCAAAGCACAAAAAAACAAGATTTAAGAGAATATAGTTCCAATAAGCTAGATATCATATTTAACTATAAATAGCTGTAACTGAAACAGTTTATTTTTGGAAAGAGAAATCCCACAAGAACACGACTTTCACTAAAAAACAAATTATAGACATATTGTACTGAGAATATTTAGCTCAACATCACTGAGAAATATTAACCGATGAAATAGCAAAAACTGACAAAATTTAAGAGCAGATACTTCCAATAAGCTGAGATGTCATGTTTAACTATAAATAGCTGTAACTGAAACAGTTCTTTTATGGAATGAGAAGTTTCACAAGAACAGGACTTTAACTAGGAAACAAATTTTCTAACTGAAGGACATAAACCTGTAGACAAATTAGAAATAAATTTGTACTCTGAATCCTTCCAAAAATATATGTTAAGTAATAAATATTATTACATGATGCCAATCAAATATAGAGAGTTTCACAAAGATAAAACAACTTGTTAAAGATGGGCAGATAGATTACCTGAAAACTTGTTTCTTGAACAATGCAGTAGAGTACTGAACACTTGTGCTCCCAATGTGATCAAATCGTCCACAGCTATAACCAGTAAACAGTGTTCTGCCAATAGATGAAATGATGATTGGTGGTGAAATTGAATCCAGGTAGATCTGCTTACCCGAGGAGATTTGCCCAACAGGATAAGAGGAGCCCACTTGGGACTCTTAAATGCCAAAGGAGATTTGCCCTACAGGACAGGAGGAGTCAACTCAGGACCCCTAAACGTCGAAGGGGATTTGCCCTACAAAGATAAGAGGGGTCAACCGAGGATTCCTAAATGCCAAAGGAGATTTGCCCTACAGGATAAGAGAAGTCAGCTGAGGACTCCTGAATGCCAAAGGAGATTTGCCCAACAAATGGACTGAATGAAGCTTCCACAAAGGAAATACTTGAAACAAAAAAAATTAAGGTTTCCAATAGGAGTCAATTAAGACTCCTCAATGCCAAAGGAGATTTGCCCGATAAAGGACTTAACGAAACTTCCACAAAGAAACTCCGGAGGAAATATTTCCAACTGTAGAGGTAAGTTTCTCCAAGCCAGTACTGCTATATTGGACTTCTTCTACAGGTTGGTATGAAGCTCATAAGGAAAATAAGCAAGTGCAAAAGGAGATCTTTGAAGTGAGGTTGAAGGTTCAAAATGATCAATACAAGTGATGCTTATCCATGAAGGACGAACCCTCATCAACCAATTACTCTCGAAATTAACTGGACACCTGGAAAGTATCTTATGCCAAAAGGAAAACTGCCCGAGAAAGCTGAATCTTCAGATACGCTGTCAACTCGTTCAAAAGAGTGAAGTTTCAAGACCCGAAAAATATACTGCTAAACCCCAACAAAGCCATAGTTTCTGCAAGCATCACGTGTCAACTAAACTGAAGGGCTCCTTCAACCAGCAGTACCTTGTATAAAGACCAGACAAATTCGAGAGACCAAACAGAAACATCCCATGATATATACTTGCTCAATTGATATTGTGAACAGTGCAATATATCAATGAGAACTTGAATTCCCCAATATCAAGAAAGCTCAATCACTGGTTCAATACTTACACCGAACCTGCAGCAAACACATAGGTTTATAATTTTTAAAATATGGAAATACAACAAAAACAAGAACAAAACAGCACAAGAACGTAGATGCATGAAGAAGAAGAAAAAAAAATAGAAACTGTGCATGGCAAATACATGAATATTTAATTTAGTTTGTAGCATTTCATTTCCATTATCCACCATATCAACAGAAACAACTTCATGAACATGAATGGGATTGGGACTTTGGGGGGTTTCTAACAGAAGAATTAACAAAAATAATAATCTCGTGGAACTTGAAATTTTGGATTTATACAGGAAAGAGACCACAAAACATATCTCTGATACAAAGTATGCAAGAAACCAATTCAATATGCCAATTATGTCCAGAAAGAAAGAATCATACTTTTTATCCTCGAATTATTCACAATTTACTGACATGCCAATCCAACAACAATCAAAGAAAAAAAAAGTTCACACAAAAAACCCCAAAAACCATTTATGATCAGACAGGAAAAAAAAAAGAAAATCAAACTAGAGGTAACATAAAAAGAAAGTAAAAAAGTCACATCAACAAGTTCAAAATTTAGCAACACACATATATACGAAGAACCAAAAAAAATTGAATCAGTAAACGCCACCAGACAAACAAACAAAATATAACAAGTTGAGAAGCAGAATTTACAGATAAACAGAAGCAGCGCCATTTATTGCTGCAGATTCATGGAATCGCTACTGTGTTGAGAGCAGAAAAATCTACATGACGATTGTGGAGTGATTATGAGATGCGCCAACGAAATCGACCCAGAACACAAGTCATTGATCCGAATTCGCCTGTTGGTTTTACCTTGAATTTGAGAGAAACCCAGTTTGCTTCGAGTCCCGGCGAGAGAGCGGCTCTTCAGGCCATGACCGAACCAGCGAGCTCGAACAATGCACAGTAGCTTCGTTTTCGCTTCTCCTTCACTCTTTGAGCGCGTGTTGTGGCGATGAACAGTGAATGGAGGCTCCACAAAAATAAGCAATTGGATTGGGATTTGAGAAAATATATGAATTATTGTGTTGGAAGAGCAAAATGGACACTTTTGATTTGATTTCAATTTTCTATTCATCAACTATCAACTATCACACAGAATATACCAACAGTATCCCATTCAATATCCCTCCAATTAAGCACTCAGATTTGAAATGACCTTATTGCCCCTTCTATTCTTCTTCCCTCCCCAATGAAATAACCGGAGCTGACAATTTATGTGTCCTGTCGTGCTGTGTTGAAGTTAGGTCAATTCGAGTCTGACGCATTCAATAATTGTGTCGGGAAATGAAATTTAAGCTCGATTCACTTATAAACGGATCAGGCCAACATGACCTCTTCAACATGCTTAACATTTAAACGAGTCAAGTTTGAGCATAATACTCGTTTTGGCACAACATGATTACGAAACTATTTAATTTATACAAATTTATAGATTTTCAATATAAGAAAAATATCTCAATAAAGTTTCAAAACACGAAGTAAATATTTCATTGGTCAACGAATCGTTATAACCTGATGTCGTGTTTAATATGACAAAGACGAACACGATCCGTTTAATCAATCGTGTTAAATTTCTCGACCCTTGAGCCTGACCCATTTATATAATCGTATTTTTCATTTCTAAGCCGGTCTCGTTTACTAGGGATAACAATTTGATGCACGATCCATGAGCACGACACAACACGATTTAAATGGCTCGGGCTAACACGATTAAGTAAACGAAAATGGTCGGGGCTCAATTTTGGCACATTAAGCACGACACAACTCGTTTAAATTAATTGAGCCATAAATAGTATGTTTAAGTAAATGGGCCAACACAACCCGTTTAGTAAATGATAAAATGATAATTTACTTTTAAGTTTTCACCCTAACATCTCAAACTGTCATCGATCGTAACCGCTCATGTGCAATCCTCCCCATCACACGCACGCACCCATGAGCTATAACAGACTCATTATATCTCATGCCTCGTAACCTCGAGGTTATGAATTGAGCGTGTTAATCATTGGGCTAACTCCACCCACGACTATTTTACTTTGGGTATAAGAGGACTTTGTATTTTAAGACTTTGTTTAAAAACCATGGTGTATTTAATTTGTGATATTTATGAATTTGTTTAGTTGGACTATGAAGTTCGAACTATTGAAGGATTTACATTGTTCTTCAAGATTTTGTTGAAAATATTTTTTTATTGAAAATCTATAAATTTGTATAAGTTAATCGTGTCATTGAACATGTCATAATCGTGTTATTAAACGTGTCGTAATCATATACTAATCGTGTTGTAGTTGAGTTGTAGTCGAGTTGTGCTCGGGTTGTATTCGTGTCATACTAACTCAACCTATTTACATATTAAGTAGGTCAACTCGATACGACATGTTTATAAATGGTTGGGCCTGAGTTTCATTTTTCAGCACGATTATTATATGGGTCGAGATAGGGCTGACCTAATCTCAACACGACACAACTTCGGCACGACACGCACAATTGTCAACCCTATCTCATAGTTAGACCCATGATCGAGTGAGCTGCTTTGTTTCGTTTGAGCTTTCAGAGTTCAAGCTTCTATCTGCAAGGGGTAGATATCTTTATACAGTAGTTTATGAACTGTACTAGTTATGTAAGTCTAATTCGATTAGAACTGTACGATCCGATTATGAGATAGATTTGCATCCCTTAACACTCTAGTTGATATTTTACTTGTGTACTTGTTTAACATTGTTTGTTAAGATATTATATTATGTTTATTTAATGACAATATTTAGATGTTTAAGCTTAATTTTATTTTTATTATTTTATTATATTATAACCCTAGGTTGTTTAATTTCATGTGCTCTCAGCCTGAAGGACCCTCTATGAGGGTACTTACACAACGAGTGTTGTTCATCGCTTCTCTCTAACATTTCAGATCCTCCGACTAACGCTCTTGCCTTCGAGGAGTAGTTTGAAGTTTGACTCGACTGTTTTATTGGAATGGTCTTCTATTATGCCTGGTCTGTATAGTTACTGTCAATTTTACACTTTTGTTTATGTTTTTATATTTGTACATACATTTTTACTTGTTTTAGGCCTAGAAGGGCAACCTTAACGGGGCAGTTAGTGAAGCCAGCTGCCACATGAAAATGGTGTGCCCCACGCAAAAAAGAAGTATTAAAAAATGGTATTACAGTGCAGGTCAGCGGTTTGCACATCTGCTCGCCGTC